>CM040621.1:1543799-1559565 GCA_022817965.1 Solanum lycopersicoides
CTACTATTAATGTATATATTACTATAATCTTTTATTTAAATTTGGGGGTTGTTAAAACACACGTATCCTAGCATATTAATTGATGTTAAACCGAAATGAGAGAAAATAGACTATTCTACTCAATTAAAGAATCTAATGATCGGAGTAACAGATTGGTGATTCTGTTAATTTTACTTTGCTTTACTAAAGATATAGTGTCTATATTAGAATCATTAACATAGTGCAAAAGCTTGATAATAACCAATAATTAAAAAACTATTTTCAATTAAAAATATTTTTTTTATCTTTTTATAAAAAATATATAGGATAGGGGCCACAAAGGAACAACATCAATGAGCTCTTATGGTTAATGGCATAGGTGGCTATGATGTTCTCAATATATTTTTTGACACCTTTTCCCCCTATTTTTTCTTACATAGCTAGTGATTAAAATATATAAATGAATATAATTAACTAAAATGTGTATTTTTTTTATCCTATGAAAGTATTGTTATAATTGAAAATTATAATCAAACATTCTATAATGACATTATTTGTCTGAAAATATTTTTGATGCTAAAAAAATAACATAATATGATAAATTTATTGTTATAGTGAAATGTTGATTATAGAATATGTTTGTAATAATGATTAGACACCATTAATGTGAAGTAATTAATAGTAAAGTTTAACATAATACATGTATAATTACATGGTAGAATGATTAATAAATATAATAACCAAAGGATAAAAATGCATATTTTAATCAATTAAAATAAAATATTCTTAATCAAATATCACAAAAACTAAAATCGGAATTTATTAATATATTAAATGATAAAAAAATTATCAACTCTTTTTTAAAAATAAATTAAATAATAATTAAAAAATATAAAGACCTTTTTATCCAAGATTCAAAACCTTGTGGTTTCTTTTATAAAGTTAACTTTTTACTAGCTGGTTATGAGCCCCACAAACACTAATTTACTCATTATATTTTTCAATATATATCATATAATATAAAATTTTATTGCAAGATCAGCATGCTTGGACCACTGATCTCTGGCATTTTTATTTTTGTAAAAAAAAAAAATCACAGGTCTTAATTATTACTACTATTTGTTAACATCCAATGAATCTATATATTTGAGAGCAAGCACAGAATTTGATAACATTTTTAAATGGTTTGTGTTATGATCAAAAGGATCTTTTGATGTATAGTCTGTTTTACACTCATTGCCTATGGAAAAAAATATTATTTGTTCTATGTTTAATATTTGTGCTGCTAGCTAACTAGTTCATGAATTTAGCGTCTATATTGTGTTAATAAGTCATTTTTTTGGTAATTGGTTTTTATAAATATGTTTTTAGATGGATATCGATTTTTGGATAAGAAATAAAATTTGAGTTTAGCTCAATTCTTAAAAATTAATTCAGAATTCGACATTTTTCAACACCACATGAGGAAGCAAATTACCTTTAAAATTGATGAAACATCCTATTTTTTCATTTCATTTAGTATGTATCCACTTTTATTCAAAAAGTTTAATTGAGATTCAAGGTAAATGTAATTTCGTATAAAACTTGAACGCATTGGCAAGTCACTAGTCTTTGCAAAACGAATTGTTAGATTTGTTGTTATTCTAATAATTTGATGATTGAATTTTGTTCTTTATGATATTTGAAACTTATATTTTACATTTTAGATAATTTAAGTGTTGAATCGTGTAATGGATAGTTGAAATTCAAAGAATAAGTTGCTTTTTTGAGCAAAAGTTTGTTCATCATTTGAACTTCACATTAAAATGCTTGAAGTGAGTACCATATATATCATATCGTGTTTGAAGTTTGGTATTTCAAGATCATAATTTTAATAAAAATATTTGAAGTTTGATCTTTAACAAGGCTACATTTTAGACAAAAGATATCTAAAATTTGCCAAACTTCAAATACTATTTTTTATAACTTATATGAAATAATTTCAAATTATGGTATATTTTATATTGTAAAAAATTAACTTAATTAGAATTTAAACGACGATTTCAAAATCAGGAATATGTATCAAAGTGATACCATAATTAAAATAATGCACGTCATTATCAAGATAAAGTTAACTGCCATTGTAAATTTGAATTGAGAGAGGTTGAGTAGTTATAAAATTCAAAATTCAAATTAAAAAAATAAAATATCATTTTGAAGAAATTCAAAGTTTTTTAAATCACTTAACTCAGAACTAGCATTCTCAAATACATCATTCAACAAATATCTTCTAATTATTTAGTGAAATTATTGATATGAAAGTGGTGTCATAAAACATTCTTGGTAGACTTTTAGAACAACATAGAAGGTTAATACATAAGTGCAATTGGTAACAAAGATGTATATGATGATTAATTGCCAAAAGATAGTAATCAGAAAATATTAGGAATTATTTCAAAGATTCAAAATAAGAATTGGTTAATCTTTTAATGTTGAAAAAGAGGTCTGATATGGAAGAGAATGTTTTAGCTTAATATTAGCTTCCATCCGTTTTTTCATAATAAATTCAACAGATAAAATTATTCCCTTTTCTGAAACTATTTAAAAATGATATTATTAAAAATACAATGATATTTTAAGCAATATTATGAAGTATATAGGCACAAAACTCCATAAGAATTGAATTTCAGTCAACTCCTAGTCACAAAAAATTCTTATGAATTGAGAAATACAATTTTCCATGAGCATCAAGATGTCTCACTAAAATGGTTCTAGTATCCATCAAGAGCAAAAAGTTAGAAAGAAATACAAGTATTTTCTATAAAATCACAAAAGATAACATAGAAACTGAGTTTGAATCACATTAAGTGTCTTATTTATATGAGTAATACCGTCAAAATGAAAAGTTTAGATTAAATCAAGTGTCTTTTAGATGGTTGTAAAAATGTTTCTTTATGTCACTGATTATTTCTTATTATTATAAAATATTTTATAGATTTTTCTCTCTAGAAAAACTATGAAGGCAATTTTACAAATCCCTTAATTATATTTTCATAGCCTTTACTCATTCAGAATGGGGCAGGTTATAATGGGTTAAGACAATAATCAGGTTAAGACTCAATATAATCCAATTGTTTGGATCGAAATGGGTCAGATAATGAGTTATAAAATGGGTCAAGATCCAATCCAATATAATTTTTACTAAACTTGATTGTTTTATTTGTTTTTTTAAACTATTTTAGTACCTAATAAAATTATTTTTTTGTTTGTTATGAGTATAGCCTATATATAGCATATCAAATTGAAAAAAAAAAGTTAAAATATTTTGACAAGATTTCTTATGAGTCAATTCGAGTTACATGATATCAACACAATTTTAATGGCTTAAGCTAATAAATTATCTGGTTAATAATCAATCCAAACTTAAATTAATTGGACGAGCTGAGCGAATTGATTTTGATTTTTCCACCCTAGTAGAAACTCAACAATAAGTTGATTGAAAAATGATAGAACGTACTCAACAATAGGATCTTTAGGTTTTTTATATCACAATAATGTTAACTCCTTAATTAATCATACTTAGGGTTGTATCACTATATTACTTAATTAAAAAGTATACAAGTAAAAAAAAAAAAATCTTTTACTTTGAAGGTAACTAATTATAGAAGGCAAAAGAGGACAAGAAAAACGATAAATTGTGATAATGTAATAAGCTTGAAAATTGCTTATGATATCAGTATCGTTGAATTTGATACGAGTACACTTCACGTGTTCAATTATCATTTTTTATATATAAAAAAAAAGGATCAAATTATCATCTCAGTAGACCTATGTTATGATCACTTGCAAAAACGATGTTTTTAAAACCACTAAGAAATATTCATTTTAGACCAATGGTCACATGAATAGCAAATAGACAAATTAATTTTTGATCTTTTTCTAACAAAAAATAAAGATAAATTTCATGTAAGTTGATTCATAAAGAATTATGAAGATGGTTACATTTTCCATCTTAAGTGATCTTGTAAAATTTTCAACTAATGATATCATTAAACTTTCTAAAAAATTATTAATAGAAGTGAAAATTATTCAAATATTGTCAATATTATTTATCTTACGGTAATTACTTTGTTGAAGGTCCTACTATCTAAATATACTTTAATATATAATTTATGGTGTGAATATATATGTAAAGTTAGATTATATTTTGACCGTTTGAAAAGTGTTACCACATCCTATCCATTTAATCATTATGATATTTATTATTACAAAAATTGTATTTAGTGGACCTTTCAATAAAATAAAATGATTGGATTTATGAGTGGGTTTTTCCACACAAAATCTTCTTAAATCCAACAAAAAATTGCACTGTCGATCTTCTTGATGTAAAAGAGTATATATATTGACTTTTAATTAACGAGTTTAATTCCTTCGTTATTGTTAAAATATTTTATTAATTCTCGAGATAGAATAGAAATTTTTTTGTAACAGTGATAATGCAATAGCGAATGAATTGTAGAACTTAAACGTGAGTTGAAACAATAAAAAATGATGAGAGAAATTAAATTTGGAGATTTTGTTTTTTTTAAGTATATCAAATTAAAATGGGAAGGTGGAACGGTGCAATTTAAAATGTATTTTACCTCAATTTTCATTCACACCTTAAAATCCAATTTTAGTACATATTTAAAGAAAATATTATTTCACGATTTTTTTTTACAGATATTTGTTTGAATTGGTGAGAAAAGTAAAAAATAATATTTTCATACCAAAACTAAAAAGTTTTCACTATTACAAGTGAGAATCGATTTTTCACCACATATTTTTTCGATAAGTTGGTTAAATGAAGATGAATAAGAAATTATATTCTATAACGCAATTTTTCACTTATTCGCTGTGGAAAAAATATTGTATATAGTAGTAATAACAAGTTCGATTGATATTCAAAAATATTAGCTAGTAATATAATTCCCTTTCGTTTAACTTTTAATTAATAATTAAAGCCTAATATTTTAAATAAAATATGAATGTAACAAAAAAAAAAATTAGAAGTGAACTTATTAAGATTTAGTGCTTTTGTTTAATGATTGAATAATATTTTTAATGTCCAATGCGCATGGCTTGTGAATAGTTAAAGGATAAAAAACTTTTTCATTTTTTTTTACTATATAAAAGTGATAAAACCTCACATTATTAAATAAATAAAAACTACCAAATTTTATTAATGGTCAATGTAAAGGCAAGGTTAGTTAACTCATTGGCATATTATGATAATATCTTTTTTTATTATATAAAGACAAATGGGAAAATAAAACTTATAATAAAAAATAAAAATATGAAAAAGATGAAAGTTGTTTGACTTAAAAAGAATCTTTATCACGCTTGCAATTATTATTGATTTAACGGATCCCACATAAATCCTGTCATGGAAAATATACTAACTTACTTTAAAGAATTTAATAGTATCATTGTCTATTTGACAATTATATTTCTTGTAACTTCTTAAACTTTTGTAATTAGTTGAAATTCAATTAAAATTATGAGTAAAAAAAGTATGAGTATATGTATTGTTAGACATCTTTTATGAATTTTGTGGTTTATTTATAGTATGTTTGTACGAATTATGAATCATTATATGGTATGTGTATCGAATTGTCATATTATGACTATTTCATATTCAACTATACTACATAATGTGATTACATTTAGACTCGAATGTAAGGAATATAATAGTCTCCCTCCTTTTGTTTGTTGACATGAGGGTCAGACCCCATCGCTCAACTTTCTGAACATTAGATGTTTACACGAGTCATGAATTATTATATGTTATGTGCACTGAATTATTATATTTATGATTAGTTCAGAACTTTAGATTTAATTACTGATGTGATCACATTCGGGATCGAACAGAATGAACATGAATCACCCTCCTTTTTTGTGTTGTCACGATGGCCAGACCTAATAATCAACTTTTTGAAAATTGCATGTTTACCCGAATGAATCATTATATGTCATGTACATAGAATTGTCATATTTATGATATATTCAAATTCAGCTACGGATGTGGTCACATTCAGGCTCGAACATAAGGAACAATTACCCTCCTTTAGTGTATTATCACAAGGGTCATACCCCAAGCCTCACTCAACTTTCAAAACATGACATGCTTACACGAATCACAAATCATTATATGTTACGCACATTGAATTGTCACATTTATGATCAGTTCAAATTCAATTACGTACTGATGCAATTACGTATTCGACTCGAAATGTGATAAATAGTCACCTTTTTTTGTGTGAGTATCATTAGGGCCAAACCCCACACTCGGACCTAAGGTTATTATATATATGCAATGGGAGCTAAGCCACCAATCCTCAAAAGATCATTTTTTATGTAATCAAACATTTGTATTGTATGATAATTAATAACGAAAGTAGTTTCTCCTCTAAATAAACAAATAAATTGCAATTAGACAATATAATTCAAACTTTGTCATGGTCAAAACTTGATCATCCTTATCACTATTCCAATAACCATGATTTTATTGGTTAATTGCAACTTTTAATAATTGAAATGACTAAATGTTTGTTGTTGTTTAATTTTTTTTTTTTAAAAATATTATTTATCTCATACTTCTCTTAATTTAGGGATTAGGGAAGCATTATTATGGTGATAATGGGTGGGGCTTTTTATGCAAAGCAAAAGAATATTAATTAGAGATGAAGACCAATTTTTTTTTTTTATAGCATGCCTTTGTACAGTTGATATGTCACATTCCACTTTGACTCTATTTTTTTCCTTTTCACATCACAAAAAAAAAAAATGCAAATGATTTGGTGATGGCCCCCAAGACCCCCCCCCCCTCTTCTAACTTTCACTACACAAATACTTACATTTTGATCGAACTTGAAATTTTGTTAAGAATGAAGAAATACTTATCAGTTACAACTCCATCCCAGTCCTTGTTGGTGCACATATCTATTCATGTGCACTTTGTTTCTTGTGTTCTTCTCTAGCTTATAATTTGTATTATTTATCACTCGAGAAATCAAACTAAACATTCTATTTGTGTTTTTCGAATTGTATATGCATATAAACTGTATGAAAGATATATAAAGTATGAAAAATTAACACCTAAAATATACTTAGATGGTATGTTTATGTATATATCAAAGTATTTGTTATCGTTTCTATTGAAAGAGTGCTCACGATATAAGGGTCCAAAATTAACAAGCCCATTTCAACCCTCAATTTGGGTCTGGTTTCAACAGGCCCATTTTGAATGATCCAAAATTAGTGGGTTGAATCCAACTGGTAGGATTTTTTTGGGCTTATCCACTTTTACCTCAAAGGACATAAAGTTATTTTTACTTTTTTCACTCTAAATTATTTACTTAGTAGTGAAAAAAAAATAAAAATCTCAAGATATAAGTTGAGTTAAATTATGCTCTAGATATAAGTTTAATGATACAAGTTACATCTCAAAGACATAAGTTCAATTGCATTAATTATATCTAAGACAAGAAAAATTATGCTTAAGCCACAAGTTTGCCCAAGGTAATAAGTGAAGTGACACAAGTTATGTCAAAAGACAACAAAAAATAAGCTCTACGCAAAAGTTAGAAGAGAGGTTTGTTCAAGTCCATATAAAGAGATCAAATTTACATTTCTCTATCGATGTGGACTTCTTAACACTCTTCCGCACGCTCAGACTTCAACTAGAGTGTGAACACTTTTAAATGAGAGTCCAAGATCAGTGAACAACAATTTGGGATGAGTGGATTTAATATAATGTAAAGATATGATACTTGGGCCTAACTCAACCCCAAAAGCTAGATCATAAAGCTAGATCATAGGAGGATTATTGTTCAAGTATATAGTAAGAGACCAAATTTTCATCTCTTTACCGATGTAAGACTTCTTAACAGATATGCCACATGACATAAGTTCAACGATAGAACCTATGACCCCAAGAAATAAGGTCACTGATAAAAGATATGTACTAAGAAATAAGTTCAGTATCAGAAGTTATGCCTTAAGACAAAAAATACTCTGAAAATTCCGCCATGCAAATTAAAAGTTATACTAAGGCAAAATATTTTCTAAGAAGTTTTATCTGTGAAATTTAGTTGCGCTCAATAAATTTAAATTATTACTAAAGTTATTTTGGTCCATAGCAATAAAAACGAGATTTTGAAATCATAAATTTGAGCGACTAAATAAAATAAAAGATCACCTTAAAATAGAAATCGAAACGTGCAAAAACTTGTATTGGACTCACTCTATACGTCCAACTTGCATTATTTGCCGTATAGGGTTTGGCCGGCAACAGGGGCGGAGCCACCTTGGTACAAGAGGGTTCATCCGAACCCCCTTCGATAGAAAATTATACTATTTATACATGCTTAAAATAATATTTTATGTATATATAGTAGATGTCGAACCTCCTTCCGCAACTCCATGTGTCTATTTTTATGAATTTTCAACCCCCTTATTGAAAAATTTGGCTCCGGCACTGCCCAGCAAGATTTATAATGGATTCATTAAAATTTAAAGTTACTTTTATGTGAATATATTAAGTGAGGTAAAAATGGCTCGATATATAATTAGTCTTCTAAATTTCTTAGGAACTTTTAATAAAGTATTCAATTAGATATTTTTATTTTTTTGAAAAATATAATGTGCATGTTTTTATTTAATTATTAAATTAAGTTAATCAAATAAATTATGTTATTTCTTTTTTTATATTGATTTTTAATTTTTGTCCTTCAAGTAACAAAATCCTGACAATGAAAAAATAATATATCGCAAAATGAAATTTGTGAGACATAAATTATATTTCAAAACTCAAAAAAATATATTAGTTCTTTAAACTTTTATCGAACAAGATAAAAGTTAACAAAATTCGGAGGAATAATAACTCACAAATTTATGCTCCTTAATTTTCTAAACTTATGTGATATTACACCATTTATGTTGGGACCTAAATTTTTGCCTTGCAAATTAAGTTATAGCCAAAAATATTTAATAATCAAATTACCAATAAATGCATATCTTATCAAGATATTACATCTATTTATTACTTGACCAGTAATTTGATTCTTCTATAAATATATTTTTTAACTCTATTAATATATTAAACTTAAATGTCATATCTTCTCCATATTATTTAAATTAAAAAAAATCAATCTTTTTTAGTCTAAAATTTGACTACAGTCCTCAAATCTTCTCGAAACAATTCTGACTCTATCTATAAATAAATGTTTTTTTCTATCTTCAATTTTAGATTTATATCATATGATCAAACATTTCAACAAAGGCCGGCCAACAAAAATAAAAATGCAACAAGTGATATTGAACAATTGTGACAAGCCCATGCCGGCAATTGGCATGGGAACCGTTCTTTCATCTTGGCCGGGGGCGGATCCATCAGAGACGATGAAATCTGCCCTATTAGAGGCCATTAAAGCTGGTTATCGCCATTTTAATACCGCATTTATTTATCAATCGGAAAAACTTCTAGGAGAAGCAATTGTTGAGGCTATTCATCTTGGGTTTATTAAGTCAAGGGATGAACTTTTTATTACAACAAAGTTATGGTGCACTTTTGCTCAACGTGACCAAATTGTTGGTGCTTGTAAACTCAGTCTTAGGTAAGGGTTATATTTTATATCGTTCCGATTTATGTGACAAATTTATTATTTTCAAAGTCAAAAGCAATTTTTTTTAATTATATATATATATATATCAGTTTCGAATACATCCATTATATTTTAAAATCAATTCCTATACCTTTTATATCATGAAAAAAATTTACACTTGTAAATTTTAATTTATTTTTTACACACTTAGTTATGGATATATCTCATAGGGTAGGGGTAGGGGATATGTAAGTGTAGAATTTTTATAAGTGTTCGTTTTTTAAAGGCCAAATACATACGCAGGTCCCTAAAGTTGTTCGCGCTTTTACCCAGGTACCTCAACTAACCCAGATTCCTATTGAATCCTTTAACCCCCTATAATTTGATCCTTTTAAATATTCTTGGCTGATGTGGAGCCAAATTTAATAAATTATTTTTGGTAATTGGGCGCGTGAGATGAACCTTTTCCACGTGGAAATTTCGACCAATACACTCCAACCCAATTACACGTCAGTGCCACATATTAAATCATCAAACCTAAAAACCAATTTCCCCCCAAAACACTTCTAACTCATTTCTAAATGAGAAAACCCTAAGAATCTCTCCCTTTCATGACTTTTATAGCTGAAATTCTTAGATTTTAAAGTTATTTTGAGTGTTTTGTTGAAGGAATCATTGAAGATTGCAGACGATTTTGGAGTTCATTCGCGATTTTCGAGTTGACGAGTGTGAGGTAAGTTCATTCCCACATTGACATAGTACCTTCGCAGTTGAAGAAGAAGAAATCGATGAAGAAGATAAATTCAACATTGGAACTTGATGATTAAGAAGAAATCAATGAAAAAAATATATAATATAATGAGCTAAAGAGGAGAAATAATGATGAAAAGAAACAAAAGAGGAGAAATAAGGGAAGAATGGGAGAAATTAGGGTTAAAAGGGGGAAGAAGATCGTTGGTGGGTGGTTCAAGATCCACATCAGCGCTTTTAAAGCGTCTGCACACGCTTAAAGGACGTGAGATCACGTTTGGCTCCACATCAGCCAAGAATATTTAAAAGGATCAAATTATAGGGGGTTAAAGGATTCAATAGGAATCTGGGTTAGTTGAGGTACCTGGGGGAAAAGCGCGAACAACCTTAGGGACCTGCGTATGTATTTGGCCTTTTTTAAAATATAGAGGATGTATCTGAAATTAAGTCATATACATATTTACGATTTTAATTTATTTTTTGATACACTTAGATATCGATGTATCTTTGAGATCTGTCAAATTAGATTTTTTCTATATAAAGGTATAAATATTGATTTTAAAATACCTATGATGTTTCTAAAATTGAATCCTTTAGTGTAATTAACTTGTTTAAGACATAATTAGTACATTTCAAAATAACCATTACTCAACCTATTTTCGAACCAAAATCTTGTGAATTATCTAAATTTTGTAGCAAATAAATGTTCATATGTATTTCAAAATCTATCTAGTCGATATATTTAATTCACAAAATTAATTTATGATTAATTATATTTTTTTGTGCAGGGAATTGCAATTGGACTATGTGGATATGTATTTAATTCACCACCCTTTGAGAGTAAGTGAAACAATACAAAAATTTCCATTTCCAAAAGAAATAATTCATCCATTGGATATTAAGGGTGTGTGGGAAGGTATGGAAGAATGCAAAAATCTTGGACTCACAAAGGGAATCGGTGTTAGTAATTTCTCTTGCAAAAAACTCGTGGAACTTCTTTTCATCGCTAAAATTCCTCCTGCCATCAATCAAGTAAGTCAATTTTTTCGAACTTTTTAACTCACGGAGAGAAGAAAAAAGATAAATTGACTTAAGAGTATGTCTGAATTAGCTGATTAAAAGTAGTCAATAGTCTATGTTTATCACACGTATAAATATGTTTAAAAAATGTTATAAGCTAATTTGATCAACTTATAAACTTACTCAAACACCCCCTTTGAGAGTAGATTGGCTGGTTTTTCCAGTCAAGTATAATTGATAATCCCATTTTCGAATATGAATTTCAATAGATTCTCTTTATTATTCTAAAATAACCAATCCCATCTTTGGCTACAAATCCGTCCGTATCTATTACTTTCCACTCGAAATATATACAAATAAAATTTTTAAAATAGACAAATCCATCTCAATAATAAATATAGTAGCACTTATATATCACCTCAATTGACTTAAAATTCTGAATCTGTCTTTATCTGATAGATGAATAATTTTGTTTTGTTGAGGTGGAGATGAATCCAATTTGGCAACAAAAGGAACTAAGGGAATTTTGTAAGGCAAAGGGAATTTACATAATTGCTTATTCTCCTTTGGGTGCATATAATACAATTTGGGGTCACAATAGAGTTATGGAATGTGATGTTCTAACTCAAATTGCTAAATCCAAAGGCAAAACCATTGCTCAGGTATTCTTCTTTTTGGTTCCTTTTTTCTTACCTAGTTTGCTTTGTCTCGAAATTTATTTTAATTATAATATCATTGTTTCAGTCAAGAATTATATAGTATGGTCTTTTATATCTTTATTCCTTCTAACGAGGACGTTATCATTCTCGGTCTTATTAGTCAAGAGTTTAGCTTTTCAACATTCAACATTTATCGTGTTCTCAAGTTTTCATTATTAAGATTGTTGGTTGTCAAACAACTAGATAAAAATTTTAGATATGAAAAAGATTATAAAAAAATATATTCTACTACATCGGTTCATAAAGTTAAATAGTTTTGTGAATTAAAACAAACATATTTGTAGTTACAAGAAAAATAACAAATATTTAAATTGTAAATCCGTCTATATGCATACAGGTAGCATTGAGGTGGATTTATGAGCAAGGGGCGAGTCTTGTTGTAAAAAGTCTCAACAAGGAGAGAATGAAAGAAAATCTTCAAATATTTGATTGGTCACTCACTCAACAAAAATTGGAAAAAATAAGTGAACTTCCACAACACAAAAATTTCACTTTGGCTTCTCTTTTTGGACCTCATGATTTTCTGTTGCAATGAGATGCAGAGATATAATTGATTTTTCGTCGAGGATCACATTTCAATCAAAGCTCGATTTCAAGATTTAATTTAAAGTTATTAGTTAGTCCAAATTTAAAAATATATTTTATTGATCGACTTTTGGATCAAATAAATACTCAATAGTGTCTTCTTGATATCGATGGACGTCATTTGTGGTTGATTACATTAACTTTTCAGTAACTATATATATATATATAATAGTTTCAGTCCCTTAATTATTGTTATGTTGTATTTTCATCTTTATTTTATTCGTCATCAAGCACATTTAACCTTTAATTAGTTTAAGTGAGTTGAATTAGTCCATGAAACTAAATTTTCTATTTGCCATGAATTATTGTGTTTTGAATTACCAAATGCCACACTTCACACCTCCATTTCTTTGTTGAGTGTGAAAATGTTTTTTTAAAAATGGAAAAAACCGCTCCTCATTCAACTTTTTGGTTAATACTTTTTTTTTGTCTTGTTTTTTTTTTTTTTAAATGTGGTGTTTGGGTTAATTTCACAGGATATATGTCATCTTGTATTAGTAATATATATCAGGTACTTTTGTTCCTCAAAGTTGAGATAACTTAATGTGAAAGAATCACCTTGCGACTAATTGACGGATGTCAACCAACCACTTTATTGATCACGCGATCACATCCTTATCTGTGATTGTCAAATTTTGTTTAGTCTTGAATTTATTTTTGTTATAATTTTATTTTCAGGCTAGAATTACAATCGAATCTCTTCATAATATGTTTTTGTTGCTATATCAAAATAATTTCATAGAGAACATCTAACATATTATAACATGAAAAATTAATTTAGATAAGATTTTTACCATTATAGTGAAATATTCTTATACATGACAATTATAGCGAGGTTACTATATATGGTATGATTTTTCGCCTTATGTTTGTTTCTTGTACTTTATGGGAATGTTATACAGGAAAAATAATAACTCAGTGTGATCCCTCATTTAACATCTAAAAAAAGTGAATTATATGTATATCTTATACTTACCTTCAAATATTTAATTCGTCACCTTCTCAACGATAAAAACGTAGTTGTATTTTCACCATGGCTCTACTTTAACCACACACAAAAAGAATCACCATTACTCATTTTAAAATCATTTTGATCATGTGTCCAATTGATGTGAACTTATATATGATTCTAACAAATAGTAATAAATTGTTTGGAATATGATGTATCTCCTAATTTAATTTATTAAAGAACACAAGTGACAATAATTTAAAATTATTAATTTAAGAGACTAAAATTAAAATTCACCCCAAAATAGAAAGGTATACTTACATAAATATACTATAATAAAAAATATTTTTTTTATAGCAATAATATTTCTTTTTCACTTGATCACTTTTAATTTATTTATAATACAAGTTTAATTCATATTACAAAGAATAATTTTTTATTCACATATAATAAAATTTTAATGATAGATAATTCATTTATCACACATTTTAATACACTTATAATACACTGTGTCAAATTTTTACCAAACAAACATATTAAAAAACAACTATTATTCATATATAATTCATATATATTGTATACATAATTCACTTTTAATACATATTGCAGATTTAACATATTATTGCTATAAATGGTAATAAATAAAAAGTATTGCTAAAATCAATAATTATTTAATAAAATATACCAATTCATTTAATTTTTCCAACGCGAAAAAACTTGTTTTGGACTCACTCTATATGGCCCAACTTGCCTTATTTGCGGGCCTGTATTGAACTCACTCTATAGGGTTAGGCCCGCTAAATTCATAATGAACGGGCTCATTCAAATTTAAACTATACTTTTAAATTTAAAGGAGTCGTATAATTAGACGTATTTCATTATTATATGTACTATTATTATTTATATTTTTAAAATATGATATACTTTATCATTAATTAAGAGTTTTCTATTATATATTGAGAAAAATATACTTAGATACATGTATTTTTGTTACCAGATACACTAAAATAGGGAGAGACGAGTGAAATCTGAGGGGGGAGGCGAGCGAGATTTTTTTATGTATAGAACAATGTATCTAGAACAAATTTGACCTTATGATCTGGAAAGACATGTATCTGAAATATATCTGGACACATCAAAATCTATAAATGCGTAATATTATAAATTAAAATGTATCTAAGTAATAAGCTACTAAACTAGTAGGATTTATATAATTTTCCATACTTTTTACATGACTATCATTATTATTTAGAATTCACAAAATTATGATTTTTAATTCTATACTTTTATAGGACAATGCAAAAAATTATAGTGCCTTGCAAATTATATAATAGTATACTACATAATGTATGGTGGACCTAAACTTTTGCTTTGCCAAATTAAGTAATTATAGTTAAAAATATTTTGACCCACAAATCTTCATTAAATAAAAAACATGTGCAAAAATTAAAGACAATTTTAGAAAAACAATAAAATAAAGATCACTATTTGTGCAAAAACTTTTAAACTATAATAATATCATATTATTACTTAGTCAAATTACCAATAAATGCATATCAAGTTATTTACATCTAATTTATTACTTAATAAGGAATTTGGTTCTTTCTATAAATATCTTTTGAACATTATTAATATATAAAACTTAAATTTCATATCTTCATTATATTATTTAAATAAACTTTTTAGCTTTTTTGGAATTCAAATTTGATTTTAGACCTCAAATCTTATCGAGTCATTCATACTTCTATCTATAAATAAGAGTTCTTTTCTATCTCTAATTTTAGATTTATATCATATGATCAAAACATTTCACCAACAAAAATAAAAATGCAACAAGTGACATTGAACAGTTGTGACAAGCCCATGCCGGCAATTGGCATGGGAGGTACTTTTCTTTCATCTCGGCCCGGAGCGGATCCATCGGAGACGATGAAATCCGCCCTATTAGAGGCCATTAAAGCTGGCTATCGCCATTTTGATACCGCATTTATTTATCAATCGGAAAAACCTTTAGGAGAAGCCATTGTTGAGGCTATTCATCTTGGGTTTATTAAGTCAAGGGATGAACTTTTTATTACAACAAAGTTATGGTGCACTTTTGCTCAACTTGACCAAATTGTTGGTGCTTGTAAACTCAGTCT
>CM040621.1:1560565-1589036 GCA_022817965.1 Solanum lycopersicoides
TTCTGCACGAAACACTGCTAAATTAATTAAATATTATTTCGCGAATTAATTGACATCTTATTTGAGTGCTTTTTTAAAAATATTAATGGATGTGTTTTTTTTTTTCGTTTTCGTTGTTTGATTTTCATGTTATCGTAAAAATAAGTACATGTACTAAGAAATTGATTTTTTTCAGTTTCTGAAATTTGATGGTTTTGGTTAATTAATTGAGTATGTTGTTATTTGAGTTCAAATTTTGACTATTTATTTACACAAGCTTTTAAGCTCATTTTAACTTTTTATTCCTTAAATGTATGTAACTAGCCATTTTTAACTTTTTAAATTTAACATGGAAATTGAAACTAGCAAAAATGTAATTAACTGGGAAATATTAAATATCGAAAAATAATATGTGAAAATTCAAACAAAAAAATAATTTTGGAATAATAGTTTTCGAGTAAATTGATGGTGATCACATGACTCTAACTTTGTATCTGAACTATTGGTTGTTGATCACAGGACCTCCCTCGACTATCAATTATATAAACACGTATTAGTTTAGGTATGAAATCGTAAAATGACACGTTTTAGAAGGATTTTAACCTATTCACTCTTCTATTTTTTCCTTCATTTCCCCTTCGATATAAGCAAATTACTATTTTAATTTGGGCCTGAAATCGACCCAATAATGATGGGCTTTGTCCCTATGGTTTGGGCCAATTTTCCACTACCACACTTGCACTTATCCAACTCATAAAAATGGGCTGCTAAAATAAAAATTAAAATCTTTTTTTTCCTTATTAAGAAGTTTAATACTATATAATTATACGACAATAATAATTGACGTTATCCCAAAGTGAATTTTCACAGTGTCGAATAAGTCTTAATAGCTCAGTTAGTTGTTTATTTAAACTTTCATCTTATTAGTGTGTAACCGAAGCAGATCTTAGTCTTACCTTATGAAGACAGGGAGTCTATTTAATTTTCAGAAAGCTCACGGCTTAACTTATCTTTAGTGTATAGGTGAAGAATTATTGACTTTTTAAAAGTAAATCTAGACAATGTACAATATGCAATTTCTCACACTTGCTAAAATGAAAAACTAAAAACAATGTGTCTTGTAGTACCTTTTAATCGCATTTCAATATAATTAGGTAATAAAAACACATATAACTAACAACGATGGAAAAAAAAAATTATTAATGCTTTTGTAATCTATGGACATTTGACTAAATTTAAACTTTTCCCAACCTCTACTTATATAACAAAACATGTCACTTAGGTGAAAATACAAGATTAATTTGAGGGTGTCATAGTTCAAATCACTAATATTATCGATCGACATAAATTGGAGTGAGATGGTTCGATTTCCTTAATCCTTGACCAAAATTCATGGGTTGGGATGAGATGATTAAATTTTCCAAGACCCTTAACCAAAAGTCTAATGAAAATGATTTTTTTTAATTACAAGTATTGTCCTAAATGACTTCGATGGCATAAAGCTTATCTCATATATAGTCAATATACATGATATACATATTTTTAATTATCGAATATTCTCGAATGGACATATACGCACATATAACTAAAATACTAGTCTTATAGGTTACTAGTTGCCTTTCTTATTTTATAGTTCCTATATATACCAACACTCAAATACAACAGTAAGAACCATAATGCATTTATGAACTCATAATTTAAAGTGAAATATTCAGTGCGAATAAGTTTTTTTCGGGATCAAATAATATAATCCGTCAGGATCAAGAATGAGACGAAGGGCATAGAAAGGAAACGTAAACTGTGTAGTCGATACACTATGAATAACTTTTATCGCTAAACAATAATAACACAAATTTTTTATATCAAAGTCAATGTTGCCAACCTGTTAACCTTCAATTGTGTGAATTGCATAGAATGAAATATTTGACAAAAATAGACCATAGGATTCTCAACTCTTAAGTCCTTTGAAAAATAATTAGCAAATAATTAATAATCATGCATGTGATTATATAGCTGTGATATTTGACCTTGTTACAATTATTTATGTTGAATAATATTCCTACCTAAAAGGCTTAAATTAGAGCTTTTTCCAATTCTCTAGGTAACATTCTATCCCTTTTTTGTTTAATTATTCAAACAAGGCTACTAATTTGGTCAATTAAAATTGACCAAATGAGAAAACAAAATTTTATTTTGTTAAAGATCAATTTATAGTAGCTAGGAGGTTGTTTGTCAGAATCTTTCATGCAAATATATAAATTTTCTAATTATAAAAAGGGGGATTTACATTTAAGGGTGTGCTAGGTTTTCATGGAAAATATTTGTTTTTTTTAAAAAAAAAAGTATTGTTTCAATTTATGTGACGCCTTTCGTTTTTTGAGAGTCAATCAATTTAAGTTTAATCGGAAGTTTGCGCGTAGAATCTTCAAATTTTTTTGAAATGAAATTAATATATTTGTTAAACTACGTAAAAAGTAATATAAGACACAATAATTGACAATTCAAAATAATTAAAAGAGATATAAAAAATTTAAGATCAAAGTTAGACTTGTTTGAATCTCGAAATCAGAAGAGTGCCATATAAATTAAGACGGAAGAAATAATACGTTTCTTACTTATTTTTCTAGTGTTTGATAAGTAAGCAAAAGTAATAATACTTCCTACGAATAATTATATGTAATCTATCGAAATACTGAGATTGCAAAAAGTGGAGAGTGTGGGTTCAGGGATCGGGCGTTGGGGCGTCAAGTGGGTGAAAAGGAAATAAATGAACTTAAAATATCACTTCTCTTATTGTAAGGAAAAAAAATTCAAAAGAAAATATTTTTCAACGATGGATCAATCAAACATGAAAAATTTAAATATATTTTCTAAAAAATATGTTCAAATTAAAAACACCCATATACTCTGAAATACGATAAAAGTGTTAAAGTTTTTTTTATAATTTCAATGTGTTTCATATTATAATCATATAATGTATGGTTACCTATAACAATCTTTTAGATGAGCTAATATCTAAATGTATAAAATCATTTATTTATTATCAGGATATACAGAAATTGAACTGAATGAATATTTTATATTTATCCTTTTTTATTTGTGAACCTAATAAAGAAAAAAGTTTAAAGGTTTCAAAGCAAGGTAATAAAAAATTATTATTATTTCCTTTATTCCTACCCTTCCCAAGTTTAAAACAAGAAGAAAATAGTACTTGTTGGGATCCAATTTATGATTATTTCTTCAAATTAGCATAATATAAGTAATTAAATGTCACATCAAGCATCCATAATTGACCTATTTTGTGCACGAGTGTATTATCATAATGTTGCATATCTAGTTTTGTCAAAGTGTTAGCTCCTTCATTTTTGGCCCATTTCATGCACATATTAATAATTAATAAAATTTAATAAATAAATGATAAAGCTAGGGACGTAACAGATTTATTCATAATTTCTTTCATTAAAAAATTATAATATTATATATTATTTAAATTGTTATTTATGTATATAATAAATATTGTGTTCCCTTTCGCTACAGAGTCTGAATCCGTAAAACTTGGCTTTTTCTTATATTTATTTTCTTATCTATTGAATTGTCGTGGAAAGTTTCGCTCTGCCATGCTTCTAGAGGAGCTTGGGTGATAGTTTGTATCTCGAAAAATCTCAGGCAATTTAAGCTCTTATTTGATCAAATATTTAGAAGTCGAAACTTTAAACGTGAGAAATGAAATTTTGAAGGTGATTTTTTAAATTTGAAATTGTATTTGAATATGAATGTTATGTGATTTTTTTTTAAAATGATGTGATTAGACATAATTGAAAATCAAATTTCATGATTAAATAAATATTAAAAGATAATTATTTAAAATGTATAACCAACATATCTGTATAAATATTTACAAGATGTTGACGGTTATTATAACTCCACGAAACATGATTAATATTCACAATTTTCAAATTTACTAAAAGTCTTCACTTATTAATCATGACATTTCATGTTAAAATATATTTCTTTATATCACCTCTAAGTTTTGTTATATAAATATAAATTAGAAATACAAGCAGGGGCGGCTCAACGTAATTAGAGATCTAAAGTGATATTTAATTGAGGCTTAAAAAATTTCATACAAGTTTATTTAAAATTTATTTATCTAATTACTTAGATTCAAATTATTACTTCAACTTTTTAAAGATGATTATTTCGAGTACATTTTTTTAAAAAAAAATAATCAGTTTTAGGTAAGTTTTTATAAATTCATTGTTCAAAAATATCCCTTTATCGAAACAATCATTATATTAAGTATTAACATAATTCTACAAGTAATAAGTAGACAAATTTTAAACAAAAACAAGAATTAAAATCATAGAATCCGATTGAAAATTTGATATACATTACTTTGATTGAAAATTTAAGTAAAAATAAATTGTGAACGTTAGCAAAGAAATGTAATAAGATAAAATAATGTTTTCTTGAAATTTTCTATTTGAGTGGGTTAAAAAGAATTATATATATATATATATATATATATATATATATGCACACTTTCTAATTTTTAGTATTAAAGAATAAATTTTTTTTATAAAAGAAATAACATATAATTTGTTCTTCGTAAAAATTTGAAGCCTAAGGCATTTGATCAATTTTTATAAGCAAGAGTCGCCCCTGAATACAAAGAACATTATTTTTTGGCAAAAAGACATACCTAAATCATCCAACTTCCTAATAACAATAATATAACAATAGGTGTAATCACATAAGTAGATTTGTGAAGTGTGATGTACACAATCTTTTTCATATCATGTAAAATGTGAACGATTCTTTATGATAGACTCTCGGCTCAAGTAAAACATACAAAATCAGGTACTTAAAAAGGAAATAAGGTAATACTGAAGAATCCATATTGAAGATAATGAAAACGAAATAAAGTAGCAACAACAAATAATACAAAAACTGAAGCAAATAAGACAACCTATAAAATTGATAACTTTTGAATTGTTAGTATATTCTTCATTTTTTTAACACCAGAATAACCCACCGCCACTACTATGTTGTATTCATAGCATACCATATGATTAAAAGCTAGGGTGGACATAATGCTTACCTTATTTCTTAGAAATATTTCATGTCAAGGTTTGACAAAATTGTAAGTACTTTTCCAAATTAAAGAGTATGTATAATTAATTATAATTCATGTATGTTGCTAAATTCAATCACTATCTTACCTAATTTGGTGTCTTACTTGGATCAAGAGTCAAAAATCATGGGCCCTATTACATTCTATGCTTAATTTAAGGGATAATTATATATAATAGTAAATTAATAATCTAAAATAAATAGAGTAGTTAAGATTTGATTTAATTGTGCTCCATAGCAAACGTTTGCCAAAATTTGCCAGTCAACTTTCTCCCAAAAATGTCGCTCGCCACTCTCCCATTCTCGCTCCAATCTCTCGCTCGCTTCCTCACTTTTTATACAAACACAAGTGTATAAAAATTATTTCTATTTGTATAAAGCAGAGGAAGTTGTATAAATACATATATTTTTGTTTTTCTCTCTCCCCTCTTCCAAATCTCGCTCGCCACTCTCCCAAATCTCGCTCGCAACCCTCGCCTTTCTCACTTATACAAACAGAAGCGAAATGTATAAATTGCATTTCTGTTAATATAAAGCGTGAGAAAATTGTATATACACATGCAAGTACATATATTTTCGTCCTATACACTTATAATTATACAATAAAAATACTCCCCTGCCCAGTTTCTTTTGCCTTTCTTTCTTTCTCGTTTTATACAAATTCAAATTGTATCTAATTTCTCTCTTTCTCGTTTTATACAATTCGATTCAATTGTATATTCCCTGCCCAAGTCTCTTTTGTCTCTCTCTTTCTCATTTTATACAAATTCAAATTGTATATAATCGTTCTATACACCTATAATCATACAATTCGTTTGATACACTTCGTTTTAATACAATTCTCTACCTAAGTGTCTTTCTCTTTCTCGTTTTATACAATTCACTTCAATTGTATATTTAAAGCGAATTATACAGTTTCTATGTTTGATATGGAGCGCAATTATGCAAACTTTGTCATAGCATACAAATATGAATTTTTTATTTGCTATATGTAAAAGTTACCCTTAATTTAATGGGATAATTATGACCTTAATTAAACACTTAAGCCAATTAATTCACAAAATATGTACAAAATGTATCGTGATACTAAATATACATATACTTATATTAAATATATACTTTAATACTATATATATTTCGATCACGTTAATAAATTAGTTATTCGAACAGTGTATATTCATTAACTGTTGTTGGGAAATTCTATAATGTGGTTATTAATATGTCTAAGTAAGTTAATGTATAAGTTGTTACTTATAAATTTTTCTTTTGTATCTGTCACTATATTATATTTTCAGAAAATAATTATATTGGTCATTATTTTTTGTCGGTTTAAAAATAAAATAGAGAAAACATATGATAAATTGAATCTTAGAAAAGCTAAACATAAATGACCGGTCTCGCCATCAGCTCAACTAAGAGTTTCAAATTGAAAAAGTAAACTAAACTTTACTTAAGACGAAGGAAACGAGTGCCAAAAAAAAATCATTTTCTTAAGGCTTCAAACTACAAGTTACTCATTAGATATCGGTACAATAAACACCAATTCAATATTTAAAATTTATGAATTATATATATATAACGATTCTAAATAGTTATATAACAAGATAGCACAAGATTATGTTTTCTTTTCTCTTCTTATTTTATTCTTTAACCTCTCTACCCCACAAAAAGTAAAGTAAAGTATACTTACCTTCAACTTTTTTCAAACTTTATCGATAAAATTAAGTTGAACATGTTATTATTATCGTCTTAAATCTTACCATTTAACCCAATTCAACAAATATGTAAGAAAAAAAATTAATTTACAGTACATGTTTGACAAAATTGTACATTAATGACTATAGTATTATTCATTATGGTCATAAAAAAGACAAAAGTGCAACACAATACTTCTTTAAATTTAAAAACAAGACAAAATAGTAGTAAGACAAATATGAAACCCTAGATTACTCAAAAAGACAAATACAAATTACATAAAAGTTACAATACACTTAAGTTACTGAAATGTTTCTCTAATATCAACATGAACAAAAAGACAAAACAATAATAACCACAAAAAAAAAAAAAAAGATAAAGAGAGAAACACTACAGTAAAAAAAGTAAAAATTCACCCCTTAACACAAGACTACATAAAATTTCAAAATTTAACCTAAGGGAGAATTTAATTTTCTTGTAATAAAAAAGTTTCATAATGCAATAGATAGATTAAGATTAACATTTTGTTTTTCAGATGAAGAATGCCAAACATTGAAGTTTAAGCCTCCTGAGTATGAAGAAATTGTTTCACTAGTTTCGCTTATTATGGACGATGCGTTGCTTCTCTGAGTCGTAGGATGATGCAATGAGAGAGACAACGATAATCCACGTTCATCTTCATCTTCTCGAACATTATCTATCTTCATCGAATCCTCAAATTTGAATCTCTTTGGAGAATCCCTATTTGAATCTTGTGTCTTCAATACCTAAGCAACAAAAAATTGGATGCACGTACTATCAGTATAGTTTAACATGTTTAAGCTACGTAGATGATTAATTATCTATAGTTATTTTTGAACAAAACCTATACATTGTTGAATGTGAATTATGTTCTAATAAGTCTAACATGTTTTTTTTTATGTTATATGTAAATATTCAAATATCATAACATGAACTTGTCAAAAAAAAAAAAAAAGTACCAAAAAGACTACTCATTACTTATTAAATAATATGGTCCACCAAATTAAATGCACTGCTGCTTTCAAATTTGTACCATACTATATGTATTAAATACCACTTGGATTTTTTTGTTATAATATAAGATCTCAAAATGATTTTTGAAATATTCTTCAATTTCCTTTCCACATTTGCATGGTTTACAAAATGTACTATATGATAACAACCAGAATTTTTTTGTCAAAATGCTGAGGTTATTGTATGAAGAATATACAAAAACTTAGGTAGTATAGGAAGACTAATTAATATTGAAATATAATTGCAAAGTATGGAAATTCCATTTCCCTATTATCATGTCAAAACATGACAAATGCACAATAAATACACTCTCAACAACCCATCCAACAAATATAATATATACATGTTTGAAATTCTATATATCGACTTAAATATATTTAAACAATCAGATCACTTAAAATATACAATTATAGGTGAATATACATAATAAACGAGATAATAAACCTATAAAATAAGGCATGCAACTTCCAAGAAACAAGAATTAGCAATAAAAAAAACTGTAGCTAGACAACAAAAATTCATCGTTTATCCTATTTACCATAGGATTAGCAACAAATTATGTCATCTATGAGCAGTTCAGCGACAAAGTTCGTAGCTAATTCAAACTTTTTTGTACTTAGTATTATGTTGAAACATTATTAGTATTAGTTTTCCAAAATTTATTGCCCTATATGTCATGGAAACAACTCATCAATTAGTGTATCAAACTTGGTTAATTTTCTTCTTTTTGAAAAAAACAAATAATTTTTTTAATTTAATAAATAAATAAAATTTAGAAAGTAGGAAAAAAACAAGAGAAGAGAAAGCAACATTAACTTTATCTGTCAACTACTTACTAGTGTACCTAATACCCTATATAATGAAGACTTAATAGGCTTTGCCAGTTGTAGACACCATGTTGAAGATTCAAGCAAAGAATTTACTGGCAAAGTTGGACAAAAAGAAGAAAAAAAATAAAAATTAATGTATGATTATAGTTGGAACTTGAAAGTAAACTTAAATAAAAAATGATTACTTACGATCTCCATCCCAATTTACGTGACACTTATAGTGAAAATAAACTATATTAGATTAACTCAATATACTCTCTATCCAAATTTATGTTGCACATTGTCAGTTCAAAATAGTATGATACATTCCTATACTGCATATTTTATTACTCTCTCTATCTTATTTTATGTGACATTCTTTGTATTTCAAGATTCAAACGAGTTTATCTCTGACTGTAAATTTTTCATAGATTCTCCTAACATTTTGAATTATCAATTATTGCGACTCATAGTACTCTTTACGTAGTTAACAAATATATAAACTTCATTTTTAAAAATTTAAAGATTATTCCATACGCAGTTCAGTCAAAGTTAAACTGTTCAACTCTCGACAAAACGAAAATTGCCACATAAAATGAGACAGAGGAAGTAAAAAAAATGAAATTTCTTACACTTTGGGCTAAGTCAAATGATTTCACATAGATTAAGACGGAAGAAACTATAAAAAAACAATTACACAGCACACAATTCTTTCATGCAATATGATGTTATATGTTAAAATATTGATCAAAGTTCACATAATTTGAATCTCAAGCGAGAAACACCTAATAATTTGCTAGCTTTGCCAATAGCTTCAACTCAAAAAGTCTTTTTTATCAACTAAAAGAAAATCCTAACTCCGTCTCTGATAACACAAACAATACACTCAACCTTATGTTATAGTAAAAAAAAAAAGCTGCAAAAAAGGAAACTACCCCTACAATTTCTACTAGTACTACTACCAAGACTTGTAACTAGCAGTTTAATTTGAACAAACAAACAAAAAATAAAAAAAGTATATTGGGATATGTACCTTGAAAAATAGAGATTCTTGAAGTTCATTGCTTGTTGTAAGAGGATTAAAGATATGAGTAGTACTATTGCACAATGGTTGTGTTGTTTCATTTTTCTCAGTTGCCATAATACTATGGATATTATAATCATTTCTACTGCTGTACTCATTGCTCACTGCTTCACGTATTCTCTGGCTGCTGCACCTCTCTATTCTAGCTCTGAATAAAAAAAAATATTCATCAAACAAGAAGTTGTTATTTTAATAGTTACTAATAATGTCACATATTATGATTCTTTGTTGCTCGGAGTCTTCAAAAATGTAATTGAATGTGTATAATCTTATATTTCTAGAGGATGTCATAAGAGAACGAAATATTGTTGAAGAGTCTGAAAAATAATGTGTAAATTTTTAATGTTTACTTGTTACAAAGATACATGTATTTCTACGTTGTTTAGACTATTAGAATTATCATCGAATGAATAAATGTATCAAATCCTTTAAAAGTTACTAATTTGTATTTTGAAGGAATCGACATGAGAGTGACGATATTTTTGAAAAGTCCAACACAGATGCAACCACATTTATGAAGGGCTTAAGCAATATTAGTCGTTATATTATTCCACGAGATTATTTCATTTCACCTTTCCATATAAATTAAGAATAACTTATCCTATTACTTATATTGAAATAGTAGGATATATAAAATAATCTTAAAAATCTCATAGAATATATTGTTATTATTATATTTATTGATATGATGGTGTAGAATTTCTTTTAGATTTATCAATATAAGACTCTGAAAAAGTTAAAAAGGAAAGATAATAATGCCATATCAAAGTGCATAAATGCAAAATCCTTTTTGTTTCTTAGCACAAACACTTTATTATAAGACATGGGAAACTGAGACTAACAAAAGAGTACAAAATCACCTTTTTGTTGGTTGAACACTGTTAAAGTATGGTGTAGTATCTGTTCTCTCCATATTGGGTTTGCTGCTAAAAGATAATGGATATTGGTAAACCAAAAGCTTTTGTTGTTCAACACACCCTTCATGATCTTCTTGTTCTTGTTGTTGATAATGACAATCAAGATCCCCTAAACACACTTCTTTTCTTGGTTGAATACTCATTCTCTCTCCTATAAGTCAAACACCAAAGAAACTCGTTCAAAAGATTTATCAGAAACAGTCTCTCAACTATCACACGACATCACTTGTGATATTACACTGAGTCTATCAAAAATAATTTCTCTATTCCCACACGTCTATATACATTTCAATGTGTTAAAAACGTTGGTCGTGGAATTATATTGAGTATGTTGTGTTGTGTTGATAGTGAAAAGAAACATGCATTCATTGGGAAAGAAAGGATATGCAATAAATGAAAGTGAGATACTGTAGATTATTTCTACAAACATGTATACATGTTAGATATACACAAATGTGAAAAAAAGCAAAGATCAAGAAAGTCTAATAGAGGAAACAAAAAAGATATGGTCAATAATCTATAATGAAAGAACATTGAATATACTAGTGTAATATAGTATAGTAATATAACAAAGAACATTAATATATATACATACCTTGCTTGTTGACATCACTCTTCATGCTTCTATACATCTATTTTCATGTAAACAAGTGTTACTTATATAATAAAGTCTTGAACTTTATGTAAAAAAAAAAAAGAGTAGAAAAAGGATGTTTAACCTGAAGATGGCTTTTGACATGAGAAATAGTAAGTCCTCTCACATCCATCATTTGAAGAACAAGCTTAGGAGTAGCTTCTATACATATATAAAAAGCACCAAAACAAAAAGTCAAAAACAAGTACAACAACGTTACGAAGAATGTACGCAGAACTTATTACTAACTCAGTTCGATAAAAAAGAGGATTAGTGAGTTTAAAAACTTACTATCTTGGCCACCAAGTTTTTCAATAGCATGAACAAAACAATGATGAAGATCAGGTGTCCATCTCAAACGAGGAACTTTTGATCTTATATATTGCCTAACACCTCCATTTCTTCCACAATTTCCCATTCTTTCTTGTTTTAGCTCAAATATCAAAAAGGGTGTCTCCAAGACTCCTTTTTTTATCACAAAAATCACTTCAAAATCCAAAAGGGTATGATCAAGACTCAATTTTTACCTCAAAAATCACTTCAAAATCCAAAAAGGTATGATCAAGACTCCATTTTTAACTTCAAAATTCACTTCAAATATCAAAAAGGTTATCTTCAAGATTCCTTTTTTTCCACATTAAAACACTTTAAAATCAAAAAGGGTATGATCAAGACTCTATTTATACCTCAAAAAACCACTTCAAATATCAAAAGGGTATCTTCAAGATTCCTTTTTTAACCTAAAAATTAACTTCAAAATCCAAAAGGGTATGATCAAGACTCCATTTTTCCCACAAAAACCACTTCAAAATCCAAAAGGGTA
The DNA here is from genome assembly GCA_022817965.1 of Solanum lycopersicoides. Taxonomy (NCBI): domain Eukaryota; kingdom Viridiplantae; phylum Streptophyta; class Magnoliopsida; order Solanales; family Solanaceae; genus Solanum; species Solanum lycopersicoides. The sequence goes on from CM040621.1 coordinate 1,572,675, forward strand.
TCACCAAGACTCCTTTTTTTCCCACAAAAACCACTTCAAAATCCTAAAGGGAATGATCAAGACTCCATTTTTACCTCAAAAAAAAAACTTCAAAAACTCAATAGGGTATCTTCAAGACTCCATTTTTACCTCAAAAAACACCTCAAAAATCCAAAAGGGTATCTCCAAGATTCCTTTTTCCCCACAAAAATCACTTCAAAATCCAAAAGGGTGTCTTGAAAACTCCTATTTGAATGAAGAAAAAGAAAAAAGAAAAAACTAGTTGTTTTTTCTATATAGAGGATGAACAAGAAGGTGATATTTGAAGTTAGAAAAGAGTAGGTATTTTGGCAATCCCGTTGGAAATGTCTAGGTTTAAAGCAACAAAAAAAAGGGTATAATTATTACTTTTACCTGTAGAAAGAGAAAAAGAAAGATCACGAGAAAATGAAATTCCAAATATTTTACTCTGTCTGCAAAGCAAAAAATAAAATAAAAAATTGTAATATGTCTATATATGTATTTTGTTTTCACTCTGATAAAGAGAAATGATTACAAATATACAAATAGTAGAAGCAACTGATCCGCTGATACTTTGACTCTCTTTGCTTTCTCATCATCACATATGCCCACCATACATATTACTCTCCTCCGTCCCGTCTCATTTTACATGACACAATATAAACTCGATATTTAATTTTAAATTTTTAAATTTCAAATTCAATAATTCAGTAATTCGATTTAGCATGGTATTTAGTACTTTCTTCATTTAAAAAAAATGACCTTATTTGATTTGGAACGGAGTTTAAGAAAAAAAAATAAAATTTAATCTTATAATTTTTAACTAAAATTATCAAATATACCAAAATGTCCTTTAACTTTAGGGTCTTAAATATGTCACATCAAAAGTTAAAGTTAAAATGTTGCCAAAAAAGAGAAAAAATCATTCTTTTTAAAATAAACTAAAAAAATAGAAACATTCTTTTTAAAATAAAGTGAATAATATCATATTGAAGTTATAGCTGATTACTTGCATTATTTTTTATTTTTTATGTAAAGGAAGGATATTTTAGTTTTAAAAGTTGTACTAATGAATAATGAACATGTTGATATATGACTTTCATGAAGTAATTAATGCAATGTTTAGTTTTAAATATCGAATGATATTAGTGTCTCATACTAAATTCAAATATAAATACTACAATGCTAAAATTTTACTTCTGAACATCATATCGAATAGAAAATTACCAAAATAAAAAATATTTGATGAGGTAATTTGATTTTTGATATTTTATGTCGGGTCCTAAGGGGTCGTTTGGTACAAATATCAATAATGCAGGGATTAGTAATGCAGGGATTAGTAATGCAGGGATTGATAATGCAGGGATTAGTAATGCAGGGATTAGTTTTATCAAGTGTTTGGTTGATTGTTTTTTATCTAATTTTGTGTGTGGTTTAAAAGTTTACAAAAACATTTCTTTCCAATTATACCCTAGAGTTATTATGATATTTTATATTTCATGTAATTAGTCAAAATAGATAATTAACAAACGATATTATTTTTTATAACATTTTTAACTAGCTATGAGAATAAAATTTTTATTGTTATGTTCACTATTTCCTCACTTAAATTATTTGAGAGTAAATAATTGTCATCTTAATAAATTGAAGTTAATATCTCAAAAGGTCACACAACTATAATGATTTATAAAGAAAATTTATTGAACTTTGATTTGTATCAATAAATTTTAAAAAAACTCTTTATCATAAAATTAAAAAAAAATAGCAAAATAAATTAAACTATTTTTATACTAGAGAAGAGTGTGTATATATACTATACATGCTCTTGTTTTAGACTACTTGTGTAATGTTTAATGAACTTTCATTAAGAGACAATATTTTACTTAGGAACTGTTCTTAAATTCATACATCAACATAATTAGCATATTAGTCGGATTATAATATTTTATGTTAATAATAAATAGATTAGATAACTCATATTTTAGAAAGAATTATATCTAAAAAATAAAATTTGTAAGCAAATTTATTTGAATAAATTTATTAGTATAAATATAAAATATAAAATATAAAATAAACAAAATGATTAAAAGGATTTGAGGGGTTATTTTTTACTTTACCTAGATTAGTACCATGGTATTAGAGCTAATACCACCAAATGGAAGGTATTAGTTATACACCCTCTAATACCATGTAGGGTGCATAACTAATCCCTGGATTGATAATACATAGACCCAAAATTCCTATCAAACATAGTATTAAATAATACAACAAATAATACTTGGATTATTTCTCCTAATACTACCTACCAAACGACCCCTAAGTGTTATATATGTTAAAAGCTACACAAGATGACTTGTAGGATAAACATGTCTATTTATTCAATTTTAATATATTTATTTTTAAATGGATAGTTTTTTTTGTTCATTTATGTAAAGACGTTTTATTTTGTTATACTTTTCATATTTTTAAAAAAATATTTAAACGTTAATGGCTAGAAAATAAAAAACTATGAAACATTTTATTTTAAATTAAATTATTTTTTAGTTAAAATATATTAAAATTGAAAAGATAAAAATATTTAAAATAATATAGATAAAATATTATTCCTAATAAAATTCTGATCAAATTTCGTAATAGCAAAATAGATTTATCCTTTTGGAATAATAATTCTTTATTTCACATTATAATTAGTCAGGTAGACCGACATCACTTGTACAAGATACCCCGTTTTACTCAATAGGATACACATTTTGTTTATTCAATTAAACAAATAAAAATTTTAGTATAAATTAATGTATTTGGTCAATAATTTGTCATTTAAAAAATCAAAAAATAATAATTAATGACTATCAATCATAAATACTGTTGATAACATTAAGATAATCAAATCATTAACACTTATATTAAACTACATTTTAAACTATAGTCAAAATAAAATTGTATTTTACATAATAAATAAATATAGACGATTTAGACTATCAATCTACTTATAAATATTTATTATTTTCTATTTCTCACCTCAATTTCACAATCTTAATTAAACCAACAAAATTAAGAATTATTTAATTAAAATTAATGTGAAAACAATCTCAAACTAATATATCATCAAATGTTATGGTAGAGTATCAAGTATTTCTATAAAGTATTCATCGTTTTTAATTAGAGATTTATAAAGCTGCCTCTAATATGGAGTATTGATACATAGTTATTATTGTTCATTTCCCACCTCAATTTCACAATCTTGATTAAACTAACAAAATTAAAAATTATTTAATTAAAATTAATGTGAAAACAATCTCAAACTAATATACCAACAAATTTTGTGATAGTGTCAAATATTTCTGTGAAATATTCATCCGTTTTTAATCAGAGATCTATAAAATATATGTAAATTTAAATTAATTTAACCTGAAAGCGAATATTAAACACTGCACAGAATTTCGCCATTTCATTAAATTCAAGATAGGAAGAATCGAAAATAAAAGCCCTCTCTTTCAAGAAAAATAATAAATAAAGTCCTACGCTATTATAAGAAGAAGTATTCCTTCTATCTAAATTTATGTAGTATATTTTTTTATCAGTTTATATAAACAAAATGATCATATTTCTATAATTAAAACTAACACTCTAACTTTTACGTTTCACAGCAAAACGAATTATACTTTTATATTTTTTAAATTAAATTAAACAATATCACAAAAATTACGAACATTAGAGTCAGAGAAAAAATTGTTCCTTTTCTTTCTTTTCACAAAGTCAAGACTCAAGACAGACAAAAGTCAACTTTAAACTAAAACAAAGGCAAAAGATAAAAGAAAGAGTCCAAACAAAGAAAAAGTCATCAAACTAATCAATGAAATCCTGACCGTTGAATAGATTTCTTTTATTGGAAATCAACGGTAGAAAGACGAAGAGAGAGTGAGGACAAGATGGTAAATTAGTCAAAAGTCGAATTTGTTAGCCGGTGCCAATTATTTGAAAAATCAAACCTCATAAAAATAAAATAAAATCCTTATTTTCTTGCACTTTAAATGTCAATCTTGAAAATTTTCCTAACAATAATAATATAAATTTCTATTAATTTTTTAAAATATTGCATATTATGCTATAACATAAAAAATATACAAATATATCGCTATATTATTTGAAATTATTGAATATTTATTATTCGTTATGCTTTTGATTAACGATAAAAACACTCGTATATATTTAGAACACTTTGTACATCATTTGTTGCATTTTTGGTTGTTTTTTACTTAGGAGGTGATATTACTAATAATACTACTAGATTTTTGTCGAGTTTTATTTCATCTTTCTAGGAACTTTCGACTAAGATAATCAGATATATAATTTTGATCACTTAAAAAATATTTCCAAAAAATTTACCTTTGACTTCGTTTGAGAGTTTTCTATATTTTTACAAAAACAACAACTCTCCGGCTATTACAATTCATATTTAGTGTACTTAACCTCATAAGTTTAGCTTGAAAAAAAGTAAGATATCCACATTTCTATTTTTATCTTTACGAGGTGAAAATAAGCAAATTCTTTTGATTAAAAAAAAGTATAATTAAAAATGATCGCGATAGAATGCGCGATATCATGATTAATCTTTTTTTTTTTAAATATTGATTCTAGGTACTTAAAACTTTATTTTTCATCTATGACTTATATATCTATCATATGTAAAATCATTAAACTTACACTATTATTTCTATGTACTCCGTTTTAATCTTGTTCATCTTGAACATAGATTCTAACGTTTCAGCCCCTCATTACCTTCGATCCTCCAACATGCTTCTTGTTAATCAATATAATATCATTTTTAGATAACATATACCATGATACCTCTCCTCAAATATATTGATCAATTAAGTGTAGTTTAAAAACTTTCATGTGTCAAAATTAATCTTTTAATTTTATAAAAAAATAATAAACCCTTAATCAAGGTTAAAATTGTCATTTCAAGCTATATAAAAGGTTGTGTTTCTCTAAAAGGGACAGTAATCATACAATACTTTTATATACCCCTTGTATAAAATACAACAAATACAAAAAGCCATTTGTGCATTAAATTCTTCTTCCAAATTTTAAAAGAAGCCAAAATATTAAAATACTGTAAAATATTTTTTGAAATGACTGGAAAGTGAATTATAGGGATTAACAAAAGATAAAAAAAATTACAGAGGGGTGGGTAGGGGTGGGGTGGGGGTAGGGGGCAGAGAAGGAATGATGGATATTCCTGGCTTATTGCAGAGAATGGAATGATGCAAAATTGGAAGAAGTCATAAAGAAGAGAGAGTCAGAAAGACTTTCACAATAACTACAAATTTATTTTTTACCCCAAGACCTTGTCTTATTACTTTTCTCCGTCCGTCTCAATTTATATGAACACAATTTTATTTAAAGAATTTTTTCGAAACATCTCTAAATTTAACATGAATTATTAGTTTTGCTCATAAATCAGTGTCATTCTTTGAGACAATCCCTACATGATACTTCTTCTATCTGCCACATAACATAATAAATATCAAACTCTTAAAGAGAATGAGAATCTTAATTAAAAATTGAGAGAAATATCGAAAACACTCGTAAACTTCACAAGAACTTAGAAGTGTATTTCACTCATGTTGCGAGATTGGAGTGATATTTAAATTTAGTTTGTCAAGTTCTAACTAAACTTAGATACCCCTTAACTAGAGATCTCGGATTCGAACCCTGAGTATGGAGAAAATTCTGTGGGAGCGCTGCGCCACTTCCGAATAGTACCTGCAGTGCGCTATCTGGATTTAGTCGGAGCTCCAATCTGAGCTCCGAATACTAGGTGGAAAACCAAAAAAAAAACTAAACTTAGATACAACTCTGATATATCACAAGACGTAATAAGTAGTCTCGTACTCTTATACGAGCATGTGACTTTTAACAAAAAATCAAAAAAAATTACAAATAATATCACTCATTCCGCAAAATTAAAGTTATATTTTAATTTAATTAGTTAAGTAAAAACGTGTTTTTAAAACTGTTATTAGTTAAAGATACAAAACTAATAAGTGATAAATTTATGAATGTTTTACTACCTTTCTATTTAATTTAACATAATGATCTATATATATATTTGAATGGAGTACTATTTTTCTAAAAGAAAATTTTAATATTAAATTATTTTTAATTATAAAAAATATCATTATTTTGAGACAAGACTTGGGGAAAAAATTGCTATATAAGATGAAACATAGAGGAAAATATACTCCATAAGGTACATAGGACAATTGATATTGGCAGTGGGTTAGCAGTCACATGACACAACACTTTTTCTCTTTATATATATTTATTTCACATGTTTTTTTTATTAAAAAAAAAATCATTGATTTTTAACATTGCTTGAAATTATTTTTCTGTGAGTTAAAAATTTATTAAAAATAATTTATCTACTTTAAAATAGTATTAAATCAAGCTAAAGTCTATTCTTCTTAAATTTAATTTATGAGATTATATTAAGTAAATAGTATTATATTATTATTTTTTTCATTAACTATTCATTATCGCTTTAAGACTTGATTAATATTGACTTATATTAACAAGGTTCATTTGGAAGAATAAACAATTTCATATTTTTCTTAATTTTGAAAGCTTAAAACTCAAAATTTCTAATTAAAAATAAAATTAATTATATTCATCTCATCACAAAAATGTTATTGTAGAAATATTTATTTACATTCATTCTTAATTTTACTATTAAAAGTATGGTTAGCCATAATAATGCATTCGAAAAACACCCAATATTATATATTTATTGTTTTTGTTATTCTAAATATGTGCACTATAAACACCCAATCTGAATTAACTTATAAATAAATTTTTAAAAAAAAATATGTTTTTCAATTTTTGATATGTTGTATATAACCATAATAAATAAATAAAATAATTTATTACTCCCACTGTTTCACAAAGAATGATCTAATTTGACTTGACACGATGTTTAAGAAAAATAAAGAAAACTTTTGATCATGTAATCCTAAATTAAAGTTATGTCAAATGTACAAAATTACCCTTTAATCTTGTGGCCTTAAACATGCAACGTGAAAAATTGTTACTAAAAAGGAAAGGAGGTCATTCTTTTTTAAACGGAGGGAGTATGTACTACAATAGTTAAAAAAAAATATAAGTAAAACAATTAAGCTTGGTAAAAGCTGAATTTGGATTGACTGTTGATTCGTAATGTAGTCCATTATCGAATCTATTTTTACCCGACCCATTTTGAACCAAGCAAATATTGAATTGAATTGTATTCTAACTCAATTGTTATTTCAACTCATTATGATACGTCTAAATTTAACCAATCCACCTAATCGACACCTCTATTACTAATAAATATTTTTTTTGTGTGTATACTATATTTTAAACACTAATATTTAAGATTCACCTTTTAAATTGACCATTGGATACTCTATGTATGGTAGGATAATTGATTGCAGTGGGAGTAGCCAACAGATCATCAATTTATTTTTCTGCCATAGCCATAGCCATAGCCCCATATATAGGAGTCACCACTCTATATAATAGGCAATTGTCAATATTGACTCTCTATATTCTCATCTTTTGTTCAAATATTTATAGGGATGATAATAGCGGATCCTACTATACTTTATTTAATTATTAGTATTCATTTATTGAAAATTGTGTTATTTTCAAATTAGCTAGTCTCCGTCTCGTCTCTAGTAACAATTATCAAGTAATTTCGTCCGTTAGAGCTAGGATAGATTATCAAAAGAAATCATTAGTGTTTCTATATGATTTGTTGAAAATTTAAACATGAAATTTCATGATGCTCAATCGACTACATTGATCACTAGTACATTGCAATCGCTCATCCTTCTCTTCTTCTTTTTTTAAAAAAAATAATATCGAAACATAACTTTGTATTGTGTCGATATATAATACAAAGAATAAATTTAATCATATTTTGATAAATTCATGAAGAAATACACCAATATATTTTGTGTAGTTTTATAAATGTTGTTTAAAAAAGATAAGATATACATATAGGCAAATTCTATCATTATCTTTTTCTTTCTTTTTTTCTTGGATTTTTAACTCGATATCCAGTACCCATATTAGAGTCTGACTAAATATGAATTCGCACCAAAAAATCATATATTGAAATGTAAAACGCTTCCTAACAAAGACGACTATGTACTAGAGGGATTCCAATTAGTTCGATCCTGGAATATCTGTTTAAGAATGAAAATTACTTATCACTCTACTATAATCGTTGTTGATGTATCATTATTTCTTGAAGATATCTACTATAATCGTTGTTGATGTATCGTTATTTCTTGAAGATAGAAAAAATATTTTTGATAGCTCGAAATAAATTGAAAATATTTTAATGTCAATTACTAAGGTTTGAAGTGTAAGTAGGTAGTGTATATATATATATAGGGTTATAGGGAAGACCATTATGAAGGTAATAGTATAGTATATTGAGTACTATGTAGATTAGAGCAAAAGGAATGAAATGAGTTGAAGAGAATAGAATTACAGGTCTACCTATTTTTTCATCAGAAGATCTTAAATGAATATCCATCTTGATTCTTGAATGCATGCTTTCTACAGTTTGACAAGATATATCCTCCACACCACACCTAGCTAGTTTACTTTGTTGTTACATTTAGTTGCATGTAGGAGTAATTTTGTAAAAGGCCGTTTCGTAACTGGTTAAAGTTACGCATTAACTTTTTTTAAAAGAAATTATAATCTTTTTCTGTATTAATTTATGTGGTTTTTGTCGTTTTATGAGAGTGTAATAGTTTAAGTTTGATTGGAAATTTACGCATGGAATTTTTAAATTTTTTTGAAATTAAATTTATATACTTATAAGTTACGTAAAAAATATTATAAGTCACGAAATTGATAATTCAAAATGTTTAAAAGATTTATGAGAAATTTACGATCATAGATAAATTTGTTTGAGTCTCAAAATCTAAAAGTATCACGTAAAATAGGATGGAGTGTATATATATATTATTATTGTTAGATATAATATAATGATGATTATATATTTATTACTATAAAATTCTTTACTTATTGTAGTGGTATGACACAATTATAAATTTGTGATCGACTATGATATATTTATTAAGAAAATTATTTAATAACTTTAATAAAAGGATAATTTATCAATATTGTAATCCTTTTGTGTTTCTTTCCAAACTTTTATCTTAAAATTGGAGATAGTTGAAAACTCATTAAAGAGAAGGATAATTTTGAAGGAAAAAAAGAGCAATTAGTTCATTTTGGACCATATAAAAATTGTCCAATAAATAAATATATATATTAGTTATGTGAGTTTCTTAGTTGCAAAAATTAAATATCGTATTAGGTTTGTTGATTTTATATATACAATAAAAAAAATTACTATCAAATATGATATTACTTATGTATAGTTTAACAACTGCATAACTTAGCTCGTACCAAATTACTTAGGTAGAAAGTCACGTAGAATATATTTGTATCTTTATTCAAATTTACATAAGTGAAAGTGTCTGATTAAGCACATTTATAATAATAAAAACCCATAAATATCAATTCAGATCAAATTAAATAAATATTTATATATTATTTTCTAAATATGAAAGATATTCTCATACCATAGTGAGCATTAAATAAGAAGGGCCCTCGGATGTTTGAAGTGTAAATTCTAATTAAGCTAGTTAAATGAGATTAGTTGATTTAAGACTAGAATACTCAACCATATTGTAAGAACCAAAAAGTACAAAAATGTCATGATTAAGGGTGTATTGGAGGAAATTTTTGAAAATATTTTGTTAGTCATTTTTTAAAATTAATATTTTCTTCAAGGAATTATATTTTATTAAAATAAAAAATAACTTCGTAAGAATAAAAAATAAATTCGATATTGATTGTATCTTCTTCACTTCAGAAACCTACTTGCGAGAGTGAATTAAGAAGTTAAATCAAGACATGCGAATTTGTAGTCTTTTTGTAAAACTAAATATAATTAGATGCTAAGTTATTTAGCTAAAGTACTACTCTCCACACTCTTATCGATACCTCAACCTTCGTAATGATATTTATCTAAATTATATATAAAATAGTTTTAATACTTATTATACTTATTAATCAAACATCAAAAATAAAAAAAAAATTCACTTATTTTCCAAAAATCAAGCATGAAAGTATTGTTTTTCTTACCAAACATACCTTAAAGGAATCGTTTAATATGAGATATATGTATAATAATTCTAAAATAAAATGCATGATTATTTTATTCTGTATTACGTTAAAAACATTAGATAATCATTTAAGTATTTATCTCACTATTATTTTCATAATAATGAAATAAATCACATAATATACGTAAATAACTCACGAAATAATAAATTTTAAAATAACGTATTTCCAACAAAACGAGCCTCACAATGATTGAATAGAATGGGGTCCATGTCCCTGGACTTTTTGTCCTCCAGGTTACAAAATTAGGTAAGATGGGATTGAAATTTTTAGTAACACAAAATTAAAAAAATTATATTTAATGGAAAGAACATTTTTAGTCACATCCATGTGATTTGAAATTTGAAATATGCATTGTTTGACTTGTTAAATTATTCTATTGCCTTCACATATAAGGTAAGCATTACGTACACTCTTTTCCCTAAAATTCTTTTGTATTTTTAGAAATAAAAAATATTTGATGTTTGATATTTATTTTAAAAATAAAGATATAGTAAATTTTAATATATTGTAAATTTTTTAAGGAAAAGCCTTTGAGTACATGAAAGAAATTTTATGATTATAACTTGAATTTTGAGACGTCTTATTAAAAATTCATTATCAAGCCTACTCTGACTTTTTAAAATATTTTTGAAATTAATTTATTAAAAAATAAATTTTTTTATATAGCGTTCAATATTTATTTGAGTACTCCAATTAATTAGGTTTTACGTTGTGCAAAATTCATTAAAGGAATTTTTCAAACTTAGGAGAAAGATTTCGAATTAATAACACTCAAAATAAAATTGGCCCATTGAACTTTTTCAAAGTGAAAATATTACACTAGATAAATATTATTGAATTAATATTTTTAATTTTAATCTTAGATTTTTTTTATAAAAATAAATAAATACCAATGATCTATTCTTCTATTATTTTTTAAAAAGTTGTTGATTATTCATAACTAATCATGATGCAAATAATGACGAAAGATTATTCATATGTAGAAACAAAATATTAATAAAGTATGAAATAAAATAACGTTATTTTATTTTAATATTTATTTTTCATTTATAATACTAGTCAGACCAACTATATGAAGAATATAAGCATTTTCTTTCTATTTTTATGTTTTTCTTTTCAACTTTTTAGCCTTTTAAATTTGAAGTGTGAATAAAAGTGAGAATGAAAAAAAAAAAATCTAAACGCTTTCATATATTATTGAATAAAAAAAAATTCCGGCTACCTTATGACAGAAAATTTCTAGATCATATGACATAAATACATATAAAATTGTAAATAAAACTGTCACTTCAATTTTTTTTTATTTGAAGTTTGTTGAATATGAATGAACTCAAAGTAAGTAATTCTTTTTGCTTGGGGCTCGGCCCATGGAGATAATAACATTTTTTGTCACTCAGTTAATTTTAAATTTTAACTTTTAATTTTTGTGATATTTAACTAAACACATTTAACCTGTAATTAGTTGAAATGTATCTTTTTATTATCCCTTTGCTTGTGAAATTCACATAATTTTAAAATCATTAAACATTATGTCATTTAATTATAGACAATTTTCATATATAGCAAATAAAAAATTTATATTTGTATGCTATAGCAAAGTTTGCATAATGGCGCTCCATAGCAAACATAGAAACTGTATAATTCGCTATACATATACAGTTGAAGCAAATTGTATAAAACGAAGTGTATAAAACGAGAAAAAGAAAGACACTTGGGTAGAGAACTGTACAAAAACGAAGTGTATAAAACGAATTGTATGATTATAAGTGTATAGAACGTTATATACAATTTGAATTTGTATAAAATGAGAAAGAGAGAAAGACAAAAGAGTCTTGACAGGGAATATACAATTGAATCGAATTGTATAAAACGAGAAAGAGAGAAAATAGATACAATTTGAAATTTGTATAAAACGAGAAAGAGAGAAAGGCAAAAGAAACGGGGCAGGAGAGTATTTTTATTGTATAATTATAAGTGTATAGGACGAAAATATATGCACTTGCATGTGTATATACAATTTTTCACGCTTTATACAAACAGAAACGCAATTTATACATTTTGCTTCTGTTTATATAAGTGAGAAAGGCGAGGTGGCGAGCGAGATTTAGGAGAGTGGCAAGCGAGATCTGGAAGTGGGTAGAGAGGGAAACAAAAATATATGTATTTATACAATTTCTCTGCTTTATACAAATAGAAACAATTGTATATACTTGTGTTTGTATAAAAAGTGAGGAAGCGAGCGAGAGATTGGAGGAGAGTGGCGAGCGAGATATTTTGGAGAGAGAGGACTGGCAAATTTTGGCAAACGTTTGCTACGGAGCACAATTAAATCAAACCCTAGCTACTTCGTTTATTTTAGGTTATTAGTTTGCTATTATATACAATTATTCCTTTAATTATTCTTGTGTTGTTATGTTTAGCATGTATTGCTACTTTATATTTGAGGATGTTTTGATCAAAGGCAGAATCTAGATGTTTGAATATGGATTTGACCGAACTCGATAAGTTTTACTCAAACGTTGTATTTGTAGTAAGAAATTGATTAAATATGTATAATACTATACAACATTATTTTCTAAAATTCAGAACTCATAAAGTATAAAGTCTGATTAATTTCGCCTCTAAATATACTTTTAAATTTTGTTCAAATATAACATATTTTCTGTATAATATAACCGAATGCAACACATTTAAATATCGAGTCATATATTAGAAGGACCAAAAATCAAAACAAGGGTTGTCACATAGTGATAGGTCAAAGAAAATCGAGTTCACAAGATCTTTGATTTGTTCCTAAAGTTGAAACAAATGTGAAAATGAGTGATATTTCATCAATTTCCAAAGTTGGAAAAAATGAGAAATTAATTAATGAGGTGATTTGAAATTCTTTGATTTGTTTTCTATAGTTGGAACAAATATGAAAAGGGTTCTTTCGTATGTCAAGTTTCCCTTTTAAATAATTGAGACTATCTCAATAGAAAGATTTATATGCAACAGAGTATCAATTTTGTGTATCGGGTTAAGCAAGCCCAACCTATCAACTTATATCCAAACAAAAGAAAGTGAACACCTAACGGGAAAGATTGTTTTACTAAATAAGCCAAGGCAAGAAACAAGAGTGTAACAACTGAACAACAATACGACTTTCCAACACCAATTGAAACCCCCTTCATTGAGGTTGTAGTTCCGCGATTGCAATATTGTCAACCCAATAGTATATCTTTTCTCACTCAACTTTTATTCTATATGGTAGTTAGGTTTTACCAAATGATATTACGCATTTCTAGATAAAATTTGGGACACGTGAACTCATGATCTCTTTGTAAAACTAGATATTATCTGTTGGGCAATCATACTACAAGAAGACGACTCCTCGCTACTGTCAAAATGTTTGAATATCTATTTTTACACTGGCACAAATGATTTCCTCTAAAGTTTGAGTTACTTAAAGGACTATTTTTGTTGTTGAACAGTAATATCTTGCAATAGAAATTGGAAAACATTTAAGCAAAATCATCAAACTGGTTTTAGATAGCATAAAAACTGTTGATGAGAAAACATTATTTGCATTCAGGTAGAGGTTACAAATAGTCCACCATTTTATCACTCAACAGAAATCAACTTCAAATACAAATCCACCAACTAGTATTTGACAATTCTCTTGGTTTCTGGAGACATTGGCAATTTTTGCATCTCCCTGTGAAAAACAGTAACCATAGTTGAATTCAGATGAAGGAAAACATGATTTGGTATAACACAAAGTTTAGTGGTTTGTTAACCATGACGATCGCCATGAAAGATAAACCGACTTCATAGTAAGTAAGAAATAAGATAACAAGTGGCTGTAAGAGAAGAAAATTATACTGCAAATATATACTAGATAAGTCTCTAACAAAGGGTACAAGATGGATTAGGACCAGTTAACTCGCCGCCAATAAATCGAGAAAGAGAAATGTTCCAAGTGTACGAGAGGTAAAAGAAAGTTGAATGACAATGCACCAGGAATGACACACAATCTTTATTTTTATGGTCTTCCAAGGCTTATTCAAGATTACCTGGAATTTTTTTGTAATTTTGCAGACTCCAGAATTACTAGGCTATGCGCCTTTGATTTGATTTCTTTAGCAGAGTTGGTAACCTTTGGTTCTTAGTATGGATAGAATCTTCTCTTTCATCAATCCGAAAAGGAAAGAGATAAAAGAAGGAAGACAGAAAGAGAAGAGAAGAAGGAAGAAGTCATAATTTTGCTCTAACTAAAATCTTGTTCCTTTCCGGCTACTGCTTAGTAAAAAAATCAAAAGGTTGTGAGTTTTGAGAGTACTAGCGTAAAGGGGCCTAGAAACAGTTGTGGAAATCTAATGCCCCAAATGTTAGTTGTTTTACGCTGTTAGCTACACACGATGTATGCCGTACTCATGCAACCTTCAGACTAGAGGATTGGCAATATGCAACAGGTGCTTAGCATTCAATGGTTAAGTGGAGGATAGGCAGTAACCTATTTGCAGTATTCAGTGGCAAGTCTAACCTGGTGTTTATTTCTTAACATATTCAGAATTCCTTCTGTTAAGTCATACACAGGGAAGGAGCTATTGAGTAGGTTGGCTGTTAGGTGAATGAGGAACTCAATAAGGAAGGTCTGGAATATGGAAAGGAAAGATCGCGAGATGCTTCACTAAGGAAATCAAATACTCACAGAAGATCAAGTTATAGATGCATATGGTGTTTGGCTTTTTGATGTAGCTTACAGGACGTTGAAGATGAAAATAGCATATGCTAGATTTCACACTCTTTACATGAATAGGAGCACATACAGCTGGAACCCCTTCTTTATGTTTTAATATAATTACCCTGGAACCATCTTAGTGCAAAGATTCTTATTTTGATACGCATTATTTACCTGTTCAAACAAAAAAAGTGAAAGGGAAACTTTGGTCTCCGGAGTACGGGAATTTGCAGAGGGAGCTTACCACACCCAAAGAAAAGAATCCCTGGCTCCATACACGTGGGCTGTGTTAAAAGTAATACAGTAATTCTAGATCAAAAAGTTGTACGGCAGAAGTCAGAAGCAAATTTTAGATGAGCACAACAAAGACAGAGAGAAGGATAGAAGGGAAAGAAATTCTAGAAATTCCTAATTCCTACTAGCGTCCTTTGGAATACCTGAAATGGATAAGGTTGCTGCAAGCTTGGCAGAACACAACAATGTACCCATTACAAACCCGAGCTTGAACATAGAAAGAATTAGAATTTTATAAACTTAACTCTTCTATACTTCTAACAGCACCACCTTGTAAGAGTTATATGACATTTTCATTGTTTTTCAAAAATACCTCCATTCCACCTCGTGGAACAATAGAGATCATTTGCAGTGACCTCTTAAAGGAGATAAATATGAATTATTTCCTGTTATGTAAGGGCTAGACAAAAAGGTACTCTACGGTTCTGAGGCAAGAGCACTTCATCACCACCACCCCTCCCCACAAAACCCCAACCCCCCAAATAAAAAAGTTATGTTTCCACTCTACCTATTGTAATTGTTAGGTTGCTGGACCTTCCATAAGAGAATAAGCCAAACAACCAAAGAAAGTTGTACCAAATAAGTTCCACAATAAAGAGTTTTTTTTTTTACAAACAAATCATCTCATTGCCCACCTATAAAGCTGAATCGCCCATAAAACCCAGGAAATGTTTTAATCATCATCATAAAGACACCTCATATCTCAATTAGATGAAGCACGATTAGGAAAGAAACGCTATTACTCACTAATCAGTCAAACGTAATAGCTATTAAAACTTAGAATAATGATTAAGTTATTTGCTAGGTTACAAAAGTGAGATCAAATATCAGACAGATTCTAACTTTAGTCTCAGGGCTGCAGTTGCTGAAAAGAGTCAATGGCAATGAATCATTGCTACCACAAGTAAACCTGGATATCCTCACTATGATAAAAGAAAGAACTAACATCCTTGAAACTATAGACACCAACTGTAAGAGAAACATTCAATTTCCTAAAGGAAGAGTTGATGACAAAATATATGTTACAATGGTGAAGAATCTCAAGATTTATTACTATAATCTCAATCAGACACGATATCAGTTTCCCA
>CM040621.1:1590036-1667276 GCA_022817965.1 Solanum lycopersicoides
AATATCAATTAGTTAAACTAACAATAGAGGCACGAGTGGTAAAACTCTTCAAAAATTCAACTACTTATGTATACTAACAAAATAAATATAATTTTTATATTATTATTATCATTATTATAATTTAACTTATTATAACAGATTTACGTTTGACGTAATTTTTACAGAACTGACAGAGCAAGGACTTGTGAGTCGACAAGTCACAAGTATAAGGGTCCGTGCGTGAGGAAGAGCAATGTGCTAATGTCTGTAAGACTGAAGGCTTTACTGGTGGTCACTGTCGTGGGTTCCGTCGCCGTTGCTTCTGCACGAAACACTGCTAAATTAATTAAATATTATTTCGCGAATTAATTGACATCTTATTTGAGTGCTTTTTTAAAAATATTAATGGATGTGTTTTTTTTTTTCGTTTTCGTTGTTTGATTTTCATGTTATCGTAAAATAAGTACATGTACTAAGAAATTGATTTTTTTCAGTTTCTGAAATTGATGGTTTTGGTTAATTAATTGAGTATGTTGTTATTTGAGTCAAATTTTGTCTATTTATTTACACAAGCTTTTAAGCTCATTTTAACTTTTTATTCCTTAAATGTATGTAACTAGCCATTTTTAACTTTTTAAATTTAACATGGAAATTGTAACTAGCAAAAATGAAATTAACTGGGAAATATAAATATCGAAAAATAATATGTGAAAATTCAAAAAAAAAAAAAAATTTTGGAATAATAGTTTTCGAGTAAATTGATGGTGATCACATGACTCTAACTTTGTATCTGAACTATTGGTTGTTGATCACAGGACCTCCCTCGACTATCAATTATATAAACACGTATTAGTTTAGGTATGAAACTCGTAAAATGACACGTTTTAGAAGGATTTTAACCTATTCACTCTTCTATTTTTTTCCTTCATTTCCCCTTCGATATAAGCAAATTACTATTTTGTAATTTGGGCCTGAAATCGACCCAATAATGATGGGCTTTGTCCCTATGGTTTGGGCCAATTTTCCACTACCACACTTGCACTTATCCAACTCATAAAAATGGGCTGCTAAAATAAAAATTAAAAATCTTTTTTTTCCTTATTAAGAAGTTTAATACTATATAATTATACGACAATAATAATTGACGTTATCCCAAAGTGAATTTTCACAGTGTCGAATAAGTCTTAATAGCTCAGTTAGTTGTTTATTTAAACTTTCATCTTATTAGTGTGTAACCGAAGCAGATCTTAGTCTTACCTTATGAAGACAGGGAGTCTATTTAATTTTCAGAAAGCTCACGGCTTAACTTATCTTTAGTGTATAGGTGAAGAATTATTGACTTTTTAAAAGTAAATCTAGACAATGTACAATATGCAATTTCTCACACTTGCTAAAATGAAAAACTAAAAACAATGTGTCTTGTAGTACCTTTTAATCGCATTTCAATATAATTAGGTAATAAAAACACATATAACTAACAACGATGGGAAAAAAAAATTATTAATGCTTTTGTAATCTATGGACATTTGACTAAATTTAAACTTTTCCCAACCTCTACTTATATAACAAAACATGTCACTTAGGTGAAAATACAAGATTAATTTGAGGGTGTCATAGTTCAAATCACTAATATTATCGATCGACATAAATTGGAGTGAGATGGTTCGATTTTTCCTTAATCCTTGACCAAAATTCATGGGCTGGGATGAGATGATTAAATTTTCCA
The DNA here is from genome assembly GCA_022817965.1 of Solanum lycopersicoides. Lineage (NCBI taxonomy): Eukaryota > Viridiplantae > Streptophyta > Magnoliopsida > Solanales > Solanaceae > Solanum > Solanum lycopersicoides. The sequence goes on from CM040621.1 coordinate 1,591,742, forward strand.
AGACCCTTAACCAAAAGTCTAATGAAAATGATTTTTTTTAATTACAAGTATTGTCCTAAATGACTTCGATGGCATAAAGCTTATCTCATATATAGTCAATATACATGATATACATATTTTTAATTATCGAATATTCTCGAATGGACATATACGCACATATAACTAAAATACTAGTCTTATAGGTTACTAGTTGCCTTTCTTATTTTATAGTTCCTATATATACCAACACTCAAATACAACAGTAAGAACCATAATGCATTTATGAACTCATAATTTAAAGTGAAATATTCAGTGCGAATAAGTTTTTTCGGGATCAAATAATATAATCCGTCAGGATCAAGAATGAGACGAAGGGCATAGAAAGGAAACGTAAACTGTGTAGTCGATACACTATGAATAACTTTTATCGCTAAACAATAATAACACAAATTTTTTATATCAAAGTCAATGTTGCCAACCTGTTAACCTTCAATTGTGTGAATTGCATAGAATGAAATATTTGACAAAAATAGACCATAGGATTCTCAACTCTTAAGTCCTTTGAAAAATAATTAGCAAATAATTAATAATCATGCATGTGATTATATAGCTGTGATATTTGACCTTGTTACAATTATTTATGTTGAATAATATTCCTACCTAAAAGGCTTAAATTAGAGCTTTTTCCAATTCTCTAGGTAACATTCTATCCCTTTTTTGTTTAATTATTCAAACAAGGCTACTAATTTGGTCAATTAAAATTGACCAAATGAGAAAACAAAATTTTATTTTGTTAAAGATCAATTTATAGTAGCTAGGAGGTTGTTTGTCAGAATCTTTCATGCAAATATATAAATTTTCTAATTATAAAAAGGGGGATTTACTTTTAAGGGTGTGCTAGGTTTTCATGGAAAATATTTGTTTTTTTTAAAAAAAAAAGTATTGTTTCAATTTATGTGACGCCTTTCGTTTTTTGAGAGTCAATCAATTTAAGTTTAATCGGAAGTTTGCGCGTAGAATCTTCAAATTTTTTTCAAATAAAATTAATATATTTGTTAAACTACGTAAAAAGTAATATAAGACACAATAATTGACAATTCAAAATAATTAAAAGAGATATAAAAAATTTAAGATCAAAGTTAGACTTGTTTGAATCTCGAAATCAGAAGATTGCCACATAAATTAGGACGGAAGGAATAATACATTTCTACGAGTAATTATATGTAATCTATCAAAATACTGAGATTGCAAAAAGTGGAGAGTGTGGGTTCAGGGATCGGGCGTTGGGGCGTCTAGTGGGTGAAAAGGAAATAAATGAACTTAAAATATCACTTCTCTTATTGTAAGCAAAAAAAAATTCAAAAGAAAATATTTTTCAACGATAGGATCAATCAAACATGAAAAATTTAAATATATTTTCTGAAAAATATGTTCAAATTAAAAACACCCGTATACTCTGAAATACGATAAAAGTGTTAAAGTTTTTTTTATAATTTCAATGTGTTTCATATTATAATCATATAATGTATGGTTACCTATAACAATCTTTTAGATGAGCTAATATCTAAATGTATAAAATCATTTATTTATTATCAGGATATACAAAAATTGAACTGAATGAATATTTTATATTTATCCTTTTTTATTTGTGAACCTAATAAAGAAAAAAGTTTAAAGGTTTCAAAGCAAGGTAATAAAAAATTATTATTATTTCCTTTATTCCTACCCTTCCCAAGTTTAAAACAAGAAGAAAATAGTACTTGTTGGGATCCAATTTATGATTATTTCTTCAAATTAGCATAATATAAGCAATTAAATGTCACATCAAGCATCCATAATTGACCTATTTTGTGCACGAGTGTATTATCATAATGTTGCATATCTAGTTTTGTCAAAGTGTTAGCTCCTTCATTTTTGGCCCATTTCATGCACATATTAATATTATTTAATAAATAAATAATAAAGCTAGGGACGTAACGGATTTATTCATAATTTCTTTCATCGAAAAATTATAATATGATATACTATTAAAATTATTGTTTATGTATACAATAAATATTGTGTTCCCTTGTTTGATGATTCGCTACGAAGTCTGAATTCGTGAAATTTGACTTTTTCTTATATTTATTTTCTTATCTATTGAATTATCGTGGAAATCTTCGCTCTGTCATGCTTCTAGAGGAGCTTGGGTGATAGTTTGTATCTCGAAAAATCTAAGGTAATTTAAGCTTTTTTTTTATCAAATATTTAGAAGTTGAAACTTTAAATGTGAGAAATGAACTTTTGATATTGTAATTTTTGAAATTTGAAATTGTATTTAGATATGAATGTTATGTGAATTTTTTTAAAAAAATGATGTGATTAGAAATATTTGAAAATCAAATTTCATGATTAAATAAATATTAGAAGATAATTATTTAAAATGTATAACCAACATATCAGTATAAATATTTACAAGATATTGACGGTTATTATAACTCCACGAAACATTATTAATATTCACAATTTTCAATTTTTTCTAAAAGTCTTCACTTATTAATCATGACATTCCATGTTAAAGTATATTTCTATATATCACCTCTAAGTTTTGTTATTATATAAATATAAACTAAAAATATAATCGGAGTGGTTCAACGTAATTGAGAATATAAAGCGAAATTTAATTGAGGCTTAAAAAATTTCATACAAGTTTATTTAAAATTTATTTTTCTAATTATTTAGATTCAAATTATTACTTCAACTTTTTAAAGATGATTATTTCGAGTACATTTTTTTTATAAAAAAATCAGTTTTAGGTAAGTTTTTATAAATTCATTGCTGAAAAAATATCCCTTTATCGAAACAATCCTTATATTAAGTATTAACATAATTCTACAAGTAATAAGTAGATAAATTTTAAGTAAAAATAAGAGTTAGAACCATAAAATCCAATCGAAAATTTGATATACATTACTTTGATTGAAAATTTAAATAAAAATAAATTGTGAATGTTAGCAAAGAAATGTAATAAGATAAAATAATGTTTTCTTGAATTTTTCTATTTGAGTGGGTTAAAAAGAATATATATATATATATATATATATATATATATATATATATATATGCACACTTTTTAATTTTTACTATAAAAATTAAAAAAATTTATAAAAGAAATAACATATAATTTGTTCTTCGTAAAAATTTGAGGCCTAAGGCATATATCTTAATTTTTATAAGCAAGAGTCGCCCCCGAATATTATTTTTTTGGCAAAAAGACATACTTAAATCATCCAACTTCCTAATAACAATAACATAATATTCGGTGTAATCACATAAGTGGATTTATGAAGTGTGATGTGTACACAATCTTTTTCATATCATGTGAAAGGTGAACGACTCTTTCTGATAGACTCTCCGCTCAAGTAAAACATATAAAATCATATATTTAAAAAGGAAATATAGTAATATTGAAGAATCCATATTGAAGATAATGAAGACGAAATACAATAACAACAACAAATAATACAAAAATTGAAGCAAAAAAGACAACCTATAAAATTGATAACTTTTGAATCGTTAGTATATTCTTCATTTTTTTAACACCAGAATAACCCACCGCCACTAATATGTTATATTCATAGCATACCATATGATTAAAAGCTAGGGTGGACGTAATGCTTACCTTATTTCTTAGAAATATTTCATGTCAAGGTTTGACAAAATTGTAAGTACTTTTCCAAATTAAAGAGCATGTATAATTAATTATAATTCATGTATGTTGCTAAATTCAATCACTATCTTACCTAATTTGGTGTCTTACTTGGATCAAGAGTCAAAAATCATGGGCCCTAATCCCTATTACATTGTATGCTTAATTTAAGGAATCATTATATAATAGCAAACTAATAACTTAAAATAAATGAAGTAGCTAGAGTTTGATTTAATTGTGCTCCGTAGCAAACGTTTGCCAAAATTTGCCAATCCTCTCTCTCCAAAATATCTCGCTCGCCACTCTCCTCCAATCTCTCGCTCGCTTCCTCACTTTTTATACAAACACAAGTATATATAAATTGTTTCTATTTGTATAAAGCAGAGGAAATTGTATAAATACATATATTTTTGTTCCCTCTCTACCCACTTCCAGATCTCGCTTGCCACTCTCCTAAATCTCGCTCGCACCCTCGCCTTTCTCACTTATACAAACAGAAGCAAAATGTATAAATTGCGTTTTTGTTTGTATAAAGCATGAGAAAATTGTATATACACATGCAAGTGCATATATTTTCGTCCTATACACTTATAATTATACAATAAAATACTCTCCTGCCCCGTTTCTTTTGCCTTTCTCTCTTTCTTGTTTTATACAAATTTCAAATTGTATCTATTTTCTCTCTTTCTCGTTTTATACAATTCGATTCAATTGTATATTCTCTGTCAAGTCTCTTGTCTTTCTCTCTTTCTCATTTTATACAAATTCAAATTGTATATAACGTTCTATACACTTATAATCATACAATTCGTTTTATACACTTCGTTTTAATACAATTCTCTGCCCAAATGTTTCGTTTTAATACAACTCTCTGCCCAAATGTCTTTCTCTTTCTCGTTTTATACAATTCGTTTTATACAATTCGCTTCAATTGTATATTTATAGCGAATTACACAGTTTCTATGTTTGCTATGGAGCGCAATTATGCAAACTTTGTCATAGCATATAAATATGAATTTTTTATTTGCTATATGTGAAAGTTGCCCTTAATTTAATGGGATAATTATGGCCTTAATTAAACACTTAAGCCAATTAATTCACAAAATATGTACAAAATGTATCGTGATACTAAATATACATATACTTATATTAAATATATACTTTAATACTATATATATTTCGATCACGTTAATAAATTAGTTATTCGAACAGTGTATATTCATTAATGTTGTTGGGAAATTCTATAATGTGGTTATTAATATGTCTAAGTAAGTTAATGTATAAGTTGTTACTTATAAATTTTTCTTTTGTATCTGCCACTATATTATATTTTGCAGAAAATAATTATATTGGTCATTATTTTTTGTCGGTTTAAAAATAAAAAAGAGAAAACATATGATTAGTTGAATCTTAGAAAAGCTAAACATAAAAGACCGATCTCGCCATCAGCTCGACTAAGAGTTCCGAATCAAAAAAGTAAACTAAACTTTACTCAAGACGAAGGAAAGCGAGTGCCAAAAGAAAACCGCTTTCTTAAGGCTTCAAACTACAAGTTACTCATTCGATATCTATACAATAAACACCGATTCAATATTTAAAATTTATCTATTATATATATGTAACGATTCTAAATTGTTATACAACAACATATCACAAGATTATCTTTTCTTTTCTTTTCTTATTTTTTCTTCAACCTCTCTACCCTACAAAAAGTAAAGTATACTTACCTTCAACTTTTTTCAAACTTTATCGATAAAATTAAGTTGAACATGTTATTATTATCGTCTTAAATTTACCATTTAACCCAATTCAACAAATATGTAAGAAAAAAGAATTAATTTCCAGTTCATGTTTGACAAAATTGTACATTAATGACTATAGTATTATTCATTATGGTTATAAAAAAGACAAAAGTGCAACACAATACTTCTTTAAATTTAAAAACAAGACAAAATAGTAGCAAGACAAATATGAAACCCTAGATTACTCAAAAAGACAAATAAAATTACATAAAAGTTACAATACACTTAAGTTACTGAAATGTTTCTCTAATATCAACATGAACAAAAAGACAAAATAATAATAACATAAAAAAAAAAAGATAAAGAGAGAAACACTACAGTAAAAAAAGTAAAAATTCACCCCTTAATACAAGACTACATAAAATTTCAAAATTTAACTTAAGGGAGAATTTAATTTTCTTGTAATAAAAAAGTTTCATAATGCAATAGATAGATTAAGATTAACATTTTGTTTTTCAGATGAAGAATGCCAAACATTGAAGTTTAAGCCTCCTGAGTATGAAGAAATTGTTTCACTAGTTTCGCTTATTATGGACGATGCGTTGCTTCTCTGAGTCGTAGGATGATGCAATGAGAGAGACAACGATAATCCACGTTCATCTTCATCTTCTCGAACATTATCTATCTTCATCGAATCCTCAAATTTGAATCTCTTTGGAGAATCCCTATTTGAATCTTGTGTCTTCAATACCTAAGCAACAAAAAATTGGATGCACGTACTATCAGTATAGTTTAACATGTTTAAGCTACGTAGATGATTAATTATCTATAGTTATTTTTGAACAAAACCTATACATTGTTGAATGTGAATTATGTTCTAATAAGTCTAACATGTTTTTTTTTATGTTATATGTAAATATTCAAATATCATAACATGAACTTGTCAAAAAAAAAAAAAGTACCAAAAAGACTACTCATTACTTATTAAATAATATGGTCCACCAAATTAAATGCACTGCTGCTTTCAAATTTGTACCATACTATATGTATTAAATACCACTTGGATTTTTTTGTTATAATATAAGATCTCAAAATGATTTTTGAAATATTCTTCAATTTCCTTTCCACATTTGCATGGTTTACAAAATGTACTATATGATAACAACCAGAATTTTTTTGTCAAAATGCTGAGGTTATTGTATGAAGAATATACAAAAACTTAGGTAGTATAGGAAGACTAATTAATATTGAAATATAATTGCAAAGTATGGAAATTCCATTTCCCTATTATCATGTCAAAACATGACAAATGCACAATAAATACACTCTCAACAACCCATCCAACAAATATAATACATATATGTTTGAAATTTATATACGACTTAAATATTTAAACAATCAGATCACTTAAAGTAAATCACCATAGGTTAATATACATAATAAATGAGATAATAAACCTATAAAATAAGGCATGCAACTTCCAAGAAACAAGATTAGCAATAAAAAAAAATGTAGCTAGACAACAAAAATTCATCGTTTATCCTATTTACCATAGGATTAGCAACAAATTATGTCATCTATGAGCAGTTCAACGACAAAGTTCGTAGCTAATTCACTTTTTACTTACTATTATCTTGAAACTTTATTAGTATTAGTTTTCCAAAATTTATTGCCCTATATGTCATGGAAACAACTCATCAATTAGTGTATCAAACTTAGTTAATTTTCTTCTTTTTGAAAAAAATAAATAATTTTTTTAAAAAATAAATAAATAAAATTTAGAAAGTAGGAAAAAACAAGAGAAGAGAAAGCAACATTAACTTTATCTGTCAACTACTTACTAGTGTACCTAATACCCTATAGAATGAAGACTTAATAGGCTTTGCCAGTTGTAGACACCATGTTGAAGATTCAAGCAAAGAATTTACTGGCAAAGTTGGACAAAAAAAGAAAAAAAATAAAAAATTAATGTATGATTATAGTTGGAACTTGAAAGTAAACTTAAATAAAAAATTATTACTTACGATCTCCATCCCAATTTACGTGACACTTATAGTGAAAATAAACTATATTAGATTAACTCAATATACTCTCTATCCAAATTTATGTTGCACATTGTCAGTTCAAAATAGTATGATACATTCCTATACTGCATATTTTATTACTCTCTCTATCTTATTTTATGTGACATTCTTTGTATTTCAAGATTCAAACGAGTTTATCTCTGACTGTAAATTTTTCATAGATTCTCCTAACATTTTGAATTATCAATTATTACGACTCATAGTACTCTTTACGTAGTTAACAAATATATAAACTTCATTTTTAAAAATTTAAAGATTATTCCATGCGCAGTTCAGTCAAAGTTCAACTGTTCAACTCTCGACAAAACGAAAATTGCCACATAAAATGAGACAGAGGGAGTAAAAAAAATGAAATTTCTTACACTTTGGGCTAAGTCAAATGATTTCACATAGATTAAGACTAAAGAAACTATACAAAAAACAATTACACAGCACAATTCTTTCATGCAATATGATGTTATATGTTAAAATATTGATCAAAGTTCACATAATTTGAATCTCAAGCGAGAAACACCTAATAATTTGCTAGCTTTGCCAATAGCTTCAACTCAAAAGTCTTTTTTATCAACTAAAAGAAAATCCTGACTTCGTCTCTGATAACACAAATAGTACACTCAACCTTATGTTATAGTAAAAAAAAGCTGCAAAAAAGGAAACAACCCTTACAATTTCTACTAGTACTACTACCAAGACTTGTAACTAGCAGTTTAATTTGAACAAACAAACAAAAAATAAAAAAAGTATATTGGGATATGTACCTTGAAAAATAGAGATTCTTGAAGTTCATTGCTTGTTGTAAGAGGATTAAAGATATGAGTAGTACTATTGCACAATGGTTGTGTTGTTTCATTTTTCTCAGTTGCCATAATACTATGGATATTATAATCATTTCTACTGCTGTACTCATTGCTCACTGCTTCACGTATTCTCTGGCTGCTGCACCTCTCTATTCTAGCTCTGAATAAAAAAAAATATTCATCAAACAAGAAGTTGTTATTTTAATAGTTACTAATAATGTCACATATTTATGATTTGTGTTGCTCGGAGTCTTCAAAAATGTAATTGAATGTGTATAATCTTATATTTCTAGAGGATGTCATAAGAGAACGAAATATTGTTGAAGAGTCTGAAAAATAATGTGTAAATTTTTAATGTTTACTTGTTACAAAGATACATGTATTTCTACGTTGTTTAGACTATTAGAATTATCATCGAATGAATAAATGTATCAAATCCTTTAAAAGTTACTAATTTGTATTTTGAAGGAATCGACATGAGAGTGACGATATTTTTGAAAAGTCCAACACAGATGCAACCACATTTATGAAGGGCTTAAGCAATATTAGTCGTTATATTATTCCACGAGATTATTTCATTTCACCTTTCCATATAAATTAAGAATAACTTATCCTATTACTTATATTGAAATAGTAGGATATATAAAATAATCTTAAAAATCTCATAGAATATATTGTTATTATTATATTTATTGATATGATGGTGTAGAATTTCTTTTAGATTTATCAATATAAGACTCTGAAAAAGTTAAAAAGGAAAGATAATAATGCCATATCAAAGTGCATAAATGCAAAATCCTTTTTGTTTCTTAGCACAAACACTTTATTATAAGACATGGGAAACTGAGACTAACAAAAGAGTACAAAATCACCTTTTTGTTGGTTGAACACTGTTAAAGTATGGTGTAGTATCTGTTCTCTCCATATTGGGTTTGCTGCTAAAAGATAATGGATATTGGTAAACCAAAAGCTTTTGTTGTTCAACACACCCTTCATGATCTTCTTGTTCTTGTTGTTGATAATGACAATCAAGATCCCCTAAACACACTTCTTTTCTTGGTTGAATACTCATTCTCTCTCCTATAAGTCAAACACCAAAGAAACTCGTTCAAAAGATTTATCAGAAACAGTCTCTCAACTATCACACGACATCACTTGTGATATTACACTGAGTCTATCAAAAATAATTTCTCTATTCCCACACGTCTATATACATTTCAATGTGTTAAAAACGTTGGTCGTGGAATTATATTGAGTATGTTGTGTTGTGTTGATAGTGAAAAGAAACATGCATTCATTGGGAAAGAAAGGATATGCAATAAATGAAAGTGAGATACTGTAGATTATTTCTACAAACATGTATACATGTTAGATATACACAAATGTGAAAAAAAGCAAAGATCAAGAAAGTCTAATAGAGGAAACAAAAAAGATATGGTCAATAATCTATAATGAAAGAACATTGAATATACTAGTGTAATATAGTATAGTAATATAACAAAGAACATTAATATATATACATACCTTGCTTGTTGACATCACTCTTCATGCTTCTATACATCTATTTTCATGTAAACAAGTGTTACTTATATAATAAAGTCTTGAACTTTATGTAAAAAAAAAAAAGAGTAGAAAAAGGATGTTTAACCTGAAGATGGCTTTTGACATGAGAAATAGTAAGTCCTCTCACATCCATCATTTGAAGAACAAGCTTAGGAGTAGCTTCTATACATATATAAAAAGCACCAAAACAAAAAGTCAAAAACAAGTACAACAACGTTACGATACGCAGAACTTATTACTAACTCAGTTCGATAAAAAAGAGGATTAGTGAGTTTAAAAACTTACTATCTTGGCCACCAAGTTTTTCAATAGCATGAACAAAACAATGATGAAGATCAGGTGTCCATCTCAAACGAGGAACTTTTGATCTTATATATTGCCTAACACCTCCATTTCTTCCACAATTTCCCATTCTTTTTTTTTTAGCTCAAATGTCAAAAAGGGTGTCTCCAAGACTCCTTTTTTATCACAAAAATCACTTCAAAATCCAAAAGGGTATGATCAAGACTCAATTTTTACCTCAAAAATCACTTCAAAATCCAAAGGGATATGATCAAGACTCCATTTTTACCTCAAAATCACTTCAAATATCAAAAGGGTATGATCAAGACTCTATTTTTACCTCAAAAATAACTTCAAATATCAAAAGGGTATCTTCAAGATTCCTTTTTTTAGCCTAAAAAATCACTTAAAAATCCAAAAGGGTATGATCAAGACTCCATTTTTCCATAAAACCACTTCAAAATCCAAAAGGGTCACCAAGACTCTTTTTCCCACAAAAACCACTTCAAAATCCAAAAGGGAATTATCAAGACTCCATTTTTACCTCAAAAAAAAAACTTCAAAAACTCAAAGGGTATCTTCAAGACTCCATTTTTACCTCAAAAAACACCTCAAAAATCCAAAAGGGTATCTCCAAGATTCCTTTTTTCCCACAAAAATCACTTCAAAATCCAAAAGGGTGTCTTAAAAACTCCTATCTGAATGAAGAAACAGAAAAAAAGTTTTTTTCTTTATAAAGGATGAACAAGAAGGTGATATTTGAAGTTAGAAAAGAGTAGGTATTTTGGCAAACCCGTTGGAAATGTCTAGGTTTAAAGCAACAAAAAAAAAGGGTATAATTATTACTTTTACCTGTAGAAAGAGAAAAAGAAAGATCACGAGAAAATGAAATTCCAAATATTTTACTCTGTCTGCAAAGCAAAAAAAATAATAAAAAAATTGTAATATGTCTATATATGTATTTTGTTTTCACTCTGATAAAGAGAAATGATTACAAATATACAAATAGTAGAAGCAACTGATCCGCTGATACTTTGACTCTCTTAGCTTTCTCATCATCACATATGCCCACCATACATATTACTCCTCTCCGTCCGTCTCAATTTACGTGACACAATAGACGCTCGATATTTAATTTTGAATACAATAGTTGAGTAATTTGATATAATATAGTACTTTCTTCATTTAAAAAAGATTGGCCTTATTTAACTTAAAACAGAGTTTAAGAAAAGAAAAAAGACTTTTTAATTTTGTGGTTCTAATTTAAAGTTATATCAATTATACCAAAATAGTCTTCAATCTGGTGGTCTTAAACATGTCACATGGAAAGTTAAAGTTAAAGCGTTGCCAAAAAAGAAAAGGGATCATTCTTTTTTAAACAGACTAAAAAGGAAATAAAATCATTCTTTTTGAAATAGAGAGAGTATTCAATAATATCATGTTAAAGTTATAGCTGATTGCCTCAATTGTTTTTATTTTTTATGTAAAAGAAGGATATACATTTCAAAATTTTCAAATTTCATATTCAATAGTTATAAGTAATGAATATATTGATATATGACTTTTATTAAGTAAAGAATGTGGTATTTGGTTCTAAATATCTAATGATACTAATGTCTCATACTAAATTAAAATATAAATAATATAATTTTAAAATTTTACTCTGAATATTATACAGAATAGAAAATTACCAAAAAAGATATTTGATTCGATAATTCGATATTTTATGTCCTGTCCTAAGCATAATATATGTTGAAAGCTAAATAAGACGTCACGTAGGATAAATATATCTATTTATTTTATTTTAATATATTTATTTTAAATGAACAGTTTTCTATGTGTTTTTTAAGTTTTTTTGTTCATTTATGTAAAGACGTTGTATTTAGTTATACTTTTCATATTTTTAAAAAGTAATCAAATGTTAATGGCCAGATAACTAAAATAATTATGAACTTCTTTTATTTCAATTTTTCATTTATTTTTTAGATAAAATATATTAAAATAAAAAAGATAAAAATATTTAAATTAATTAAATAATATAAATAAAATATTATTCTAATCAAATTCTGGCCAAATTTTAAATTTTTTCCTTTTGAAATAATAATTCTTTATTTCACATTATAATTAGTCAGGTAGACCGACATTACATGTACAAGATACCACGTTTTACTCAATAGGATACACATTTTGTTTATTCAATTAAACAAATACAAATGTTAGTATAAATTAATGTATTTGGTCAATAATTTGTCATTTAAAAAATCAAAAAATAATAATTAATGACTATCAACTATAATACTGTTCATAACATATAATCAAATCATTAACATTTATATTAAACTACATTTTAAACTATAGTCAAAATGAAATTGTATTTTACATAATAAATAAATATAAACGATTCAGACTATCGATCTACTTCTACATATTTATTATTTTCTATTTCTCACCTCAATTTCACAATCTTAATTAAACCAACAAAATTAAGAATTATTTAATTAAAATTAATGTGAAAACAATCTCAAACTAATATATCATCAAATTTTATGGTAGAGTATCAAGTATTTCTATAAAGTATTCATCGTTTTTAATTAGAGATTTATAAAGCTGCCTCTAATATGGAGTATTGATACATAGTTATTATTGTTCATTTCCCACCTCAATTTCACAATCTTCATTAAACTAACAAAATTAAAAATTATTAATTAAAATTAATGTGAAAACAATCTCAAACTAATATACCAACAAATTTTGTGATAGTGTCAAGTATTTCTATAAAATATTCAATCGTTTTTAATCAGAGATCTATAAAATATATGTAAATTTAAATTAATTTAACCTGAAAGCGAATATTAAACACTGCATAGAATTTTGCCATTCCATTAAATTCAAGGTAGGAAGAATCGAAAATAAAAGCCCTCTCTTTCAAGAAAAATAATAAATAAAGTCCTACGCTATTATAAGGAGAAGTATTCCTTCTATCTAAATTTATGTAGTATATTTTTTTATCAGTTTATATAAACAAAATGATTATATTTCTATAATTAAAACTAACACTCTAACTTTTACGTTTCAAGCAAAAAATTATACTTTTATATTTTTTATCAAATTAAACGATATCACAAAAATTACGAACATTAGAGTCAAAGAAAAAATTGTTCCTTTTCTTTCTTTTCACAAAGTCAAGACTCAAGACAGACAAAAGTCAACTTTAAACTAAAACAAAGGCAAAAGATAAAAGAAAGAGTCCAAACAAAGAAAAAGTCATCAAACTAATAATCAATGAAATCCTGACCGTTGAATAGATTTCTTTTATTGGAAATCAACGGTAGAAAGACGAAAGAGAGTGAGGAGAAGATGGTAAATTAGTCAAAAGTCGAATTTGTTAGCCGGTGCCAATTATTTGAAAAATCAAACTCATAAAAATAAAATAAAATCCTTATTTTCTTGCACTTTAAATGTCAATCTTGAAAATTTTCCTAACAATAATAATATAAATTTCTATTAATTTTTTAAAATATTGCATATTATGCTATAACATAAAAAATATACAAATATATCGCTATATTATTTGAAATTATTGAATATTTATTATTCGTTATGCTTTTGATTAACGATAAAAACATCGTATATATTTAGAACACTTTGTACATCATTTGTTGCATTTTTGGTTGTTTTTTACTTAGGAGGTGATATACTAATACTACTACTAGATTTTTGTCAGTTTTATTTCATCTTTCTAGGAACTTTCGACTAAGATAATCAGATATATAATTTTGATCACTTAAAAAATATTTCCAAAAAATTTACCTTTGACTTCGTTTGAGAGTTTTCTATATTTTTACAAAAACAACAACTCTCCGGCTATTACAATTCATATTTAGTGTACTTAACCTCATAAGTTTAGCTTGAAAAAAAGTAAGATATCCACATTTCTATTTTTATCTTTACGAGGTGAAAATAAGCAAATTCTTTTGATTAAAAAAAAGTATAATTAAAAATGATCGCGATAGAATGCGCGATATCATGATTAATCTTTTTTTTTTTAAATATTGATTCTAGGTACTTAAAACTTTATTTTTCATCTATGACTTATATATCTATCATATGTAAAATCATTAAACTTACACTATTATTTCTATGTACTCCGTTTTAATCTTGTTCATCTTGAACATAGATTCTAACGTTTCAGCCCCTCATTACCTTCGATCCTCCAACATGCTTCTTGTTAATCAATATAATATCATTTTTAGATAACATATACCATGATACCTCTCCTCAAATATATTGATCAATTAAGTGTAGTTTAAAAACTTTCATGTGTCAAAATTAATCTTTTAATTTTATAAAAAAATAATAAACCCTTAATCAAGGTTAAAATTGTCATTTCAAGCTATATAAAAGGTTGTGTTTCTCTAAAAGGGACAGTAATCATACAATACTTTTATATACCCCTTGTATAAAATACAACAAATACAAAAAGCCATTTGTGCATTAAATTCTTCTTCCAAATTTTAAAAGAAGCCAAAATATTAAAATACTGTAAAATATTTTTTGAAATGACTGGAAAGTGAATTATAGGGATTAACAAAAGATAAAAAAAATTACAGAGGGGTGGGTAGGGGTGGGGTGGGGGTAGGGGGCAGAGAAGGAATGATGGATATTCCTGGCTTATTGCAGAGAATGGAATGATGCAAAATTGGAAGAAGTCATAAAGAAGAGAGAGTCAGAAAGACTTTCACAATAACTCCAAATTTATTTTTTACCCCAAGACCTTGTCTTATTACTTTTCTCCGTCCGTCTCAATTTATATGAACACAATTTTATTTAAAGAATTTTTTCGAAACATCTCTAAATTTAACATGAATTATTAGTTTTGCTCATAAATCAGTGTCATTCTTTGAGACAATCCCTACATGATACTTCTTCTATCTGCCACATAACATAATAAATATCAAACTCTTAAAGAGAATGAGAATCTTAATTAAAAATTGAGAGAAATATCGAAAACACTCGTAAACTTCACAAGAACTTAGAAGTGTATTTCACTCATGTTGCGAGATTGGAGTGATATTTAAATTTAGTTTGTCAAGTTCTAACTAAACTTAGATACCCCTTAACTAGAGATCTCGGATTCGAACCCTGAGTATGGAGAAAATTCTGTGGGGAGCGCCTGCGCCACTTCCGAATAGTACCTGCAGTGCGCTATCTGGATTTAGTCGGAGCTCCAATCTGAGCTCCGAATACTAGGTGGAAAACCAAAAAAAAAACTAAACTTAGATACAACTCTGATATATCACAAGACGTAATAAGTAGTCTCGTACTCTTATACGAGCATGTGACTTTTAACAAAAAATCAAAAAAAATTACAAATAATATCACTCATTCCGCAAAATTAAAGTTATATTTTAATTTAATTAGTTAAGTAAAAACGTGTTTTTAAAACTGTTATTAGTTAAAGATACAAAACTAATAAGTGATAAATTTATGAATGTTTTACTACCTTTCTATTTAATTTAACATAATGATCTATATATATTTGAATGGAGTACTATTTTTCTAAAAGAAAATTTTAATATTAAATTATTTTTAATTATAAAAAATATCATTATTTTGAGACAAGACTTGGGGAAAAAATTGCTATATAAGATGAAACATAGAGGAAAATATACTCCATAAGGTACATAGGACAATTGATATTGGCAGTGGGTTAGCAGTCACATGACACAACACTTTTTCTCTTTATATATATTTATTTCACATGTTTTTTTTATTAAAAAAAAAATCATTGATTTTTAACATTGCTTGAAATTATTTTTCTGTGAGTTAAAAATTTATTAAAAATAATTTATCTACTTTAAAATAGTATTAAATCAAGCTAAAGTCTATTCTTCTTAAATTTAATTTATGAGATTATATTAAGTAAATAGTATTATATTATTATTTTTTTCATTAACTATTCATTATCGCTTTAAGACTTGATTAATATTGACTTATATTAACAAGGTTCATTTGGAAGAATAAACAATTTCATATTTTTCTTAATTTTGAAAGCTTAAAACTCAAAATTTCTAATTAAAAATAAAATTAATTATATTCATCTCATCACAAAAATGTTATTGTAGAAATATTTATTTACATTCATTCTTAATTTTACTATTAAAAGTATGGTTAGCCATAATAATGCATTCGAAAAACACCCAATATTATATATTTATTGTTTTTGTTATTCTAAATATGTGCACTATAAACACCCAATCTGAATTAACTTATAAATAAATTTTTTAAAAAAAATATGTTTTTCAATTTTTGATATGTTGTATATAACCATAATAAATAAATAAAATAATTTATTACTCTCACTGTTTCACAAAGAATGATCTAATTTGACTTGACACGATGTTTAAGAAAAATAAAGAAAACTTTTGATCATGTAATCCTAAATTAAAGTTATGTCGAATGTACAAAATTACCCTTTAATCTTGTGGCCTTAAACATGCAACGTGAAAAATTGTTACTAAAAAGGAAAGGAGGTCATTCTTTTTTAAACGGAGGGAGTATGTACAACAATAGTTAAAAAAAAATATAAGTAAAACAATTAAGCTTGGTAAAAGCTGAATTTGGATTGACTGTTGATTCGTAATGTAGTCCATTATCGAATCTATTTTTACCCGACCCATTTTGAACCAAGCAAATATTGAATTGAATTGTATTCTAACTCAATTGTTATTTCAACTCATTATGATACGTCTAAATTTAACCAATCCACCTAATCGACACCTCTATTACTAATAAATATTTTTTTTGTGTGTATACTATATTTTAAACACTAATATTTAAGATTCACCTTTTAAATTGACCATTGGATACTCTATGTATGGTAGGATAATTGATTGCAGTGGGAGTAGCCAACAGATCATCAATTTATTTTTCTGCCATAGCCATAGCCATAGCCCCATATATAGGAGTCACCACTCTATATAATAGGCAATTGTCAATATTGACTCTCTATATTCTCATCTTTTGTTCAAATATTTATAGGGATGATAATAGCGGATCCTACTATACTTTATTTAATTATTAGTATTCATTTATTGAAAATTGTGTTATTTTCAAATTAGCTAGTCTCCGTCTCGTCTCTAGTAACAATTATCAAGTAATTTCGTCCGTTAGAGCTAGGATAGATTATCAAAAGAAATCATTAGTGTTTCTATATGATTTGTTGAAAATTTAAACATGAAATTTCATGATGCTCAATCGACTACATTGATCACTAGTACATTGCAATCGCTCATCCTTCTCTTCTTCTTTTTTTTAAAAAATAATATCGAAACATAACTTTGTATTGTGTCGATATATAATACAAAGAATAAATTTAATCATATTTTGATAAATTCATGAAGAAATACACCAATATATTTTGTGTAGTTTTATAAATGTTGTTTAAAAAAGATAAGATATACATATAGGCAAATTCTATCATTATCTTTTTCTTTCTTTTTTTCTTGGATTTTTAACTCGATATCCAGTACCCATATTAGAGTCTGACTAAATATGAATTCGCACCAAAAAATCATATATTGAAATGTAAAACGCTTCCTAACAAAGACGACTATGTACTAGAGGGATTCCAATTAGTTCGATCCTGGAATATCTGTTTAAGAATGAAAATTATTATCACTCTACTATAATCGTTGTTGATGTATCATTATTTCTTGAAGATATCTACTATAATCGTTGTTGATGTATCGTTATTTCTTGAAGATAGAAAAAATATTTTTGATAGCTCGAAATAAATTGAAAATATTTTAATGTCAATTACTAAGGTTTGAAGTGTAAGTAGGTAGTGTATATATATATATAGGGTTATAGGGAAGACCATTATGAAGGTAATAGTATAGTATATTGAGTACTATGTAGATTAGAGCAAAAGGAATGAAATGAGTTGAAGAGAATAGAATTACAGGTCTACCTATTTTTTCATCAGAAGATCTTAAATGAATATCCATCTTGATTCTTGAATGCATGCTTTCTACAGTTTGACAAGATATATCCTCCACACCACACCTAGCTAGTTTACTTTGTTGTTACATTTAGTTGCATGTAGGAGTAATTTTGTAAAAGGCCGTTTCGTAACTGGTTAAAGTTACGCATTAACTTTTTTTAAAAGAAATTATAATCTTTTTCTGTATTAATTTATGTGGTTTTTGTCGTTTTATGAGAGTGTAATAGTTTAAGTTTGATTGGAAATTTACGCATGGAATTTTTAATTTTTTTGAAATTAAATTTATATACTTATAAGTTACGTAAAAAATATTATAAGTCACGAAATTGATAATTCAAAATGTTTAAAAGATTTATGAGAAATTTACGATCATAGATAAATTTGTTTGAGTCTCAAAATCTAAAAGTATCACGTAAAATAGGATGGAGTGTATATATATATTATTATTGTTAGATATAATATAATGATGATTATATATTTATTACTATAAAATTCTTTACTTATTGTAGTGGTATGACACAATTATAAATTTGTGATCGACTATGATATATTTATTAAGAAAATTATTTAATAACTTTAATAAAAGGATAATTTATCAATATTGTAATCCTTTTGTGTTTCTTTCCAAACTTTTATCTTAAAATTGGAGATAGTTGAAAACTCATTAAAGAGAAGGATAATTTTGAAGGAAAAAAAGAGCAATTAGTTCATTTTGGACCATATAAAAATTGTCCAATAAATAAATATATATATTAGTTATGTGAGTTTCTTAGTTGCAAAAATTAAATATCGTATTAGGTTTGTTGATTTTATATATACAATAAAAAAAATTACTATCAAATATGATATTACTTATGTATAGTTTAACAACTGCATAACTTAGCTCGTACCAAATTACTTAGGTAGAAAGTCACGTAGAATATATTTGTATCTTTATTCAAATTTACATAAGTGAAAGTGTCTGATTAAGCACATTTATAATAATAAAAACCCATAAATATCAATTCAGATCAAATTAAATAAATATTTATATATTATTTTCTAAATATGAAAGATATTCTCATACCATAGTGAGCATTAAATAAGAAGGGCCCTCGGATGTTTGAAGTGTAAATTCTAATTAAGCTAGTTAAATGAGATTAGTTGATTTAAGACTAGAATACTCAACCATATTGTAAGAACCAAAAAGTACAAAAATGTCATGATTAAGGGTGTATTGGAGGAAATTTTTGAAAATATTTTGTTAGTCATTTTTTAAAATTAATATTTTCTTCAAGGAATTATATTTTATTAAAATAAAAAATAACTTCGTAAGAATAAAAAATAAATTCGATATTGATTGTATCTTCTTCACTTCAGAAACCTACTTGCGAGAGTGAATTAAGAAGTTAAATCAAGACATGCGAATTTGTAGTCTTTTTGTAAAACTAAATATAATTAGATGCTAAGTTATTTAGCTAAAGTACTACTCTCCACACTCTTATCGATACCTCAACCTTCGTAATGATATTTATCTAAATTATATATAAAATAGTTTTAATACTTATTATACTTATTAATCAAACATCAAAAATAAAAAAAAATTCACTTATTTTCCAAAAATCAAGCATGAAAGTATTGTTTTTCTTACCAAACATACCTTAAAGGAATCGTTTAATATGAGATATATGTATAATAATTCTAAAATAAAATGCATGATTATTTTATTCTGTATTACGTTAAAAACATTAGATAATCATTTAAGTATTTATCTCACTATTATTTTCATAATAATGAAATAAATCACATAATATACGTAAATAACTCACGAAATAATAAATTTTAAAATAACGTATTTCCAACAAAACGAGCCTCACAATGATTGAATAGAATGGGGTCCATGTCCTGGACTTTTTGTCCTCCAGGTTACAAAATTAGGTAAGATGGGATTGAAATTTTTAGTAACACAAAATTAAAAAAATTATATTTAATGGAAAGAACATTTTTAGTCACATCCATGTGATTTGAAATTTGAAATATGCATTGTTTGACTTGTTAAATTATTCTATTGCCTTCACATATAAGGTAAGCATTACGTACACTCTTTTCCCTAAAATTCTTTTGTATTTTTAGAAATAAAAAATATTTGATGTTTGATATTTATTTTAAAAATAAAGATATAGTAAATTTTAATATATTGTAAATTTTTTAAGGAAAAGCCTTTGAGTACATGAAAGAAATTTTATGATTATAACTTGAATTTTGAGACGTCTTATTAAAAATTCATTATCAAGCCTACTCTGACTTTTTAAAATATTTTTGAAATTAATTTATTAAAAAATAAATTTTTTTATATAGCGTTCAATTTTATTGAGTACTCCAATTAATTAGGTTTTACGTTGTGCAAAATTCATTAAAGTTCAAGAAAAAAAAATATAATTTTAATTTCATATCAAATTAAACGATATCACAAAATTACAAACATTAGAGTCAAAGAAAAAAAATTTCCTTTCTTCTTTTCACAAAGTCAAGACTCAAGACAACAAAAGTCAACTTAACTAAAACGAAGGCAAAGATAAAAGAAAAGTCCAAACAAAGAAAAAAGCATCAAGAGACAAATGAAACTAATCAATGAAATCCTGACCGTTATAATGCTATGGAAATCAACGGTAGAAAGACAAAAGAGAAGTGAGAGGAAGATGTAAATAGTCAAAAGTCGAATTGTTAGCCGTGACCAATATTGAAAATTCAAACTACTCATAAAAATAAAATTAAAATCCTTATTTTCTCACTTTTAAATGTCAACTTAAAATCCTAACAAAATTAATATAAATTTCTTAATTTTAAATATTGCATATTATGCGATAACATAAAAATATACAAATATATCGCTTATATTATTTGAATTGAATATTATTATTCGTTATGCTTTTGATTAACGATAAAAAAACATTCGTAATATTTAGAACACTTTGTACATCATTTGTTGCATTTTGGGTTTTTGACTTAGAGGTGATAATACGAATACTATACAGATTTTGTCAAGTTTTATTTTCATCTTTCTAGAACTTCGACTAAGATATAGATATTATAATGATCACTTAAAAAAACGATTCCGAAAAATTTACCTTTGACTTGTTGAGAGTTTGCTATATTTTACAAAAAAAACAACAACCTCTCCGGCTTATTACAATTCAATTAGATGACTTAACATCATAAGTTGCTTGAAAAAAGAAATATCACATTTCTATTTATCTTACGAGGTAATAAGCAAATTCTTTTATTAAAAAAAAGTATAATTAAAAATTGATCCGATAGAATGCGCAGATATCATGATATTCTTTTTTAAATATTGAATTCTAGTACTTAAAACTATTTCATCTAGATTTATATATCATCATATGTAAAATCATCTAAACTTACACTATTATTTTATGTACTCCGTTTTAATCTTGTTCATCTTTGAACAAGATTCTAACGTTTCAGCCCCTCATTACCTTCGATCTCCAACATGCTTCTTGTTAATCAATATAATATCATTTTTAATAGAACTATACCATGATACCTCTCCTCGAAATATAGTGATCAATTAAGTGTAGTTTTAAAAACTTTCATGTGTCAAAATAATCTTTTAATTTCTAAAAAATAATAAACCCTTAATCAAGGGTTAAAATTGATCATTTCAAGCTATATAAAGTTTGTTCTCTAAAAGGACAGTAATCAAACATACTTTTATAACCCCTTGTATAAATACAACAAATACAAAAAGCCATTTTGCATTAAATTCTTCTTCAAATGTTAAAAGAAGCCAAAATATTAAAAATACTGTAAAATATTTTTTGAAATGAGGAAAGTGAATTATAGGATAACAAAAATAAAAAAAATACAGGAGGGGTGGTAGGGCGTGTGGGGGTAGGGCAGAGAAGGAAGATGGATTTCCTGGCTTATTCAGAGAATGAATGATGCAATGAAGAATCATAAAGAAGAGAAAAAGTCAAAAGACTTCACAATAACTCAAAATTTATTTTTTACCCCAAGACTTGTTCCTATACTTTCTCTCCGTCTTCAAATATGAATCACAATTTATTTAAAGAATTTTTGAAACATCCTAAATTTACATTGGAATATTAGTTTTGCTTAATAAATCAGTTCATTCTTGAGACAAATCCCACATGTACTTCTTCTATCTTCCACAAAATAATAAAATATCAAATCTAAAGAGAATGAGAATCTTAATTAAAAATTGAGAGAGAAAAATCGAAAACACTCGTAAACGTCACAAGAACTTAAAGTGATTCACTCATGTTGCGAGATGGAGGATATTTAAATTTAGTTTGTCAAGTTCTAACTAAACTTAGATACCCCTAACTAGAGATCTCGGATTCGAACCTGAGTATGCCGAGAAAATCTTGGGGAGCGCATGCGCCACTTCCGAGATAGTACCTGCAAGTGCCTATCTTGGATTAGTCGGAGCTCAACTGAGCCCGAATACTATGAAAACCAAAAAAAAAACTAAACTTAGAACAACTCTTATATATCACAAGACGTATAAGTAGTCTCGTACTCTTATACGAGCATGTGACTTTTAACAAAAATCAAAAAAAAATACAAATAATATCACTCATTCCCAAAATTAAAGTTATATTTAATTTAATAGTTAAGTAAAAAACGTATGTTTTTAAAAACTTTATTAGTAAAGATACAAAACTAATAAGTGATAAATTTATTGAATGTTTACTACCTTTCTTATTTAATTTACATAATATCTATATATATTTGAAATGAGTTACATTTTTCTAAGAAATTTTAATATTAAAATTATTTTATTATAAAAATTCATATTTGATGAACAAGACTTGTGGGAAAAAATTGCTATATAAGATGAAACATAAAGGAAATATACTCCATAAGTACATAGGCAATGAATTTGCATGGGTTAGCCAGTCACATGACACAACACTTTTTCTCTTATATATATTATTCACCATGTTTTTTTATTAAAAAAAAAATATTGAATTTTTACCATTGCTTGAAATATTTTTCTGTGATGAAAAATTTATTAAAAAATAATTATCACTTTAAAATAGTATTAAATCAAGCTAAAAGTCATTCTTCTTAAATTAATTATGAGATTATATAAGTAAATAGTATTATATTTATTTTCTATTAACTAATTCATTATCCGCTTTAAACTTGATTAATATTGAACTTATATTAACAAGGGTTCATTTGGAAAAATTAACAATTCAGTATTTTTCTTAATTTTGAAAGCTTAAACTCAAAAATTTCTATTAAAAAATAAAATTAATTATATTCATCTCATCACAAAAATGTATTGTAGACAATATTATTACATTCATTCTTTAATTTTTACTATTAAAGTATGGTTAGCCATTAATAATGCATTCGAAAAACACCCAATATTATATATATTTTTTTGTATTCTAATATGATGCACTATAAACACCCAATCTGAAATAACTTATAAATAAAATTTAAAAAAAAATATGTTTTTCAATTTTTATAGTTGTATATAACCATAATAAATAAATTAAAATAATTTATTACCCACTGTTTCACACAAAATGATCTAATTTGACTTGACACGAGTTAAGAAAAATAAAGAAAACTTTTGACATGTAATCCTAATTAAAAATTATGTCAAATGTACAAAATTACCCTTTAATCTTGTGGCCTTAACATGCAACGTGAAAATTGTTACCTAAAAAGAAAGGAGTCATCTTTTTAAACGGAGAGTATGTACTACAAT
Organism: Solanum lycopersicoides; assembly: GCA_022817965.1. Lineage (NCBI taxonomy): Eukaryota > Viridiplantae > Streptophyta > Magnoliopsida > Solanales > Solanaceae > Solanum > Solanum lycopersicoides. The sequence continues at coordinate 1,615,631 of CM040621.1, forward strand.
AGTTAAAAAAATAAACGTAAAACAATTAAGCTTGTAAAAGCTAATTGATTGACTGTTGATTCGTAATTAGCCATTATCGAATCTATTTTTACCCGAACCCATTTTAAACCAAGCAATATTGAATTGATTGTATTCTAACTCAATTGTATTTCAACATTATGATACGTCTAAATTTAACCAATCACCTAACGCACCTCTTCATTACTAATTAAATATTTTTGTGTGTATACTTATATTTTAAACACTAAGATGAAGATTCACCTTTTAAATGACCATTGATACTCTATGTTATGGTAGGAAATGATTGCAGTGGGAGTAGCCAACAGATCACAATTTATTTTTCTCCATAAGCCCATAGCCATAGCCCCATATATAGGGTCACCAAACTTATAAAATACAATTGCAAATTGACTCTCTATATTCTCATTCTTTGTTTCAAATATTATAGGGATGATAATAGCGGATCCACTATACTTTATTTAAATTATTAGTATTCATTTATTGGAAAATGTTATTCAAATAGCTAGTCTCCGTCTCGTTCTAGTAACAATTATCATGTAATTTCGTCCTTAGAGCAGGAAGATCAAAAGAAATATTAGTGTTTTATATGATTTGTTGAAAATTAACATAAATTTCATGATTGCTCAACGACTACATTGATCACTAGTACATTGCACGCTCATCCTTCTTTTCTCTTTTTTTTTAAAATTAAATCGGGGAAATAACTTGTATTGATGTCGCATTATAGAATACAAAGAATAAATTAACATATTTGATAAATTTCACATGAAGAATACACCAATATATTTTGTTTGTTTTATAAATGGGGTTAAAAAAGATAAGATATACATAGGCAAATCTATCCATTATCTTTTTCTTCTTTTTTCCTATGGATTTTAATCGATATCCAGTACCCATATTAGAAGTCTGACTAAATATGAAATTGCGCACCAAAAAATCATATACTTGAAATGTAAAACGCTTCCTACAAAGACACTTGTACTAGAGGATTTCCCAATTAGTTCGATCCTGGAATATCTGTTTAATAATAAATTATTTATCACTCTACTAAAATCGTTGTTGAGTATCTTATTTTCTTGAAGAATCTACTATAATCGTTGTGATGATCGTTATTTCTTGAGATAGAAAAAAATTTGATTAGCTCGAAATAAATTGAAAATATTTTAATGTCAATTTACTAAGTTTGGAAGGTGTAATAGGTAGGATATATATAGATAGGATAGGGAAGACATTATGAAGGTAATAGTATAGTATATTGAGTGTCAAGACTCCATTTTTACCTCAAAAAACACCTCAAAAATCCAAAAGGGTATCTCCAAGATTCCTTTTTTCCACAAAAATCACTTCAAAATCCAAAAGGGTGTCTTAAAAACTCCTATCTGAATGAAAGAAACAGAAAAAAAGTTTTTTTCTTTATAAAGGATGAACAAGAAGGTGATATTTGAAGTTAGAAAAGAGTAGGTATTTTGGCAAACCCGTTGGAAATGTCTAGGTTTAAAGCAACAAAAAAAAAGGGTATAATTATTACTTTTACCTGTAGAAAGAGAAAAAGAAAGATCACGAGAAAATGAATTCCAAATATTTTACTCTGTCTGCAAAGCAAAAAAAATAATAAAAAATTGTAATATGTCTATATATGTATTTTTTTTCACTCTGATAAGAGAAATGATTACAAATATACAAATAGTAGAAGCAACTGATCCGCTGATACTTTGACTCTCTTAGCTTTCTCATCATCACATATGCCCACCATACATATTACTCCTCTCCGTCCGTCTCAATTTACGTGACACAATAGACGCTCGATATTTAATTTTGAATACAATAGTTGAGTAATTTGATATAATATAGTACTTTCTTCATTTAAAAAAGATTGGCCTTATTTAACTTAAAACAGAGTTTAAGAAAGAAAAAAGACTTTTTAATTTTGTGGTTCTAATTTAAAGTTATATCAATTATACCAAAATAGTCTTCAATCTGGTGGTCTTAAACATGTCACATGGAAAGTTAAAGTTAAAGCGTTGCCAAAAAGAAAAGGGATCATTCTTTTTTAAACAGACTAAAAAGGAAATAAAATCATTCTTTTTGAAATAGAGAGAGTATTCAATAATATCATGTTAAAGTTATAGCTGATTGCCTCAATTGTTTTTATTTTTTATGTAAAAGAAGGATATACATTTCAAAATTTTCAAATTTCATATTCAATAGTTATAAGTAATGAATATATTGATATATGACTTTTATTAAGTAAAGAATGTGGTATTTGGTTCTAAATATCTAATGATACTAATGTCTCATACTAAATTAAATATAAATAATATAATTTTAAAATTTTACTCTGAATATTATACAGAATAGAAAATTACCAAAAAAGATATTTGATTCGATAATTCGATATTTTATGTCCTGTCCTAAGCATAATATATGTTGAAAGCTAAATAAGACGTCACGTAGGATAAATATATCTATTTATTTTATTTTAATATATTTATTTTAAATGAACAGTTTTCTATGTGTTTTTTAAGTTTTTTTGTTCATTTATGTAAAGACGTTGTATTTAGTTATACTTTTCATATTTTTAAAAAGTAATCAAATGTTAATGGCCAGATAACTAAAATAATTATGAACTTCTTTTATTTCAATTTTCATTTATTTTTAGATAAAATATATTAAAATAAAAAGATAAAAATATTTAAATTAATTAAATAATATAAATAAAATATTATTCTAATCAAATTCTGGCCAAATTTTAAATTTTTTCCTTTTGAAATAATAATTCTTTATTTCACATTATAATTAGTCAGGTAGACCGACATTACATGTACAAGATACCACGTTTTACTCAATAGGATACACATTTTGTTTATTCAATTAAACAAATACAAATGTTAGTATAAATTAATGTATTTGGTCAATAATTTGTCATTTAAAAAATCAAAAAATAATAATTAATGACTATCAACTATAATACTGTTCATAACATATAATCAAATCATTAACATTTATATTAAACTACATTTTAAACTATAGTCAAAATGAAATTGTATTTTACATAATAAATAAATATAAACGATTCAGACTATCGATCTACTTCTACATATTTATTATTTTCTATTTCTCACCTCAATTTCACAATCTTAATTAAACCAACAAAATTAAGAATTATTTAATTAAAATTAATGTGAAAACAATCTCAAACTAATATATCATCAAATTTTATGGTAGAGTATCAAGTATTTCTATAAAGTATTCATCGTTTTTAATTAGAGATTTATAAAGCTGCCTCTAATATGGAGTATTGATACATAGTTATTATTGTTCATTTCCCACCTCAATTTCACAATCTTCATTAAACTAACAAAATTAAAAATTATTAATTAAAATTAATGTGAAAACAATCTCAAACTAATATACCAACAAATTTTGTGATAGTGTCAAGTATTTCTATAAAATATTCAATCGTTTTTAATCAGAGATCTATAAAATATATGTAAATTTAAATTAATTTAACCTGAAAGCGAATATTAAACACTGCATAGAATTTTGCCATTCCATTAAATTCAAGGTAGGAAGAATCGAAAATAAAAGCCCTCTCTTTCAAGAAAAATAATAAATAAAGTCCTACGCTATTATAAGGAGAAGTATTCCTTCTATCTAAATTTATGTAGTATATTTTTTTATCAGTTTATATAAACAAAATGATTATATTTCTATAATTAAATCTAACACTCTAACTTTTACGTTTCAAAGCAAAAAAAAAATATAATTTTATATTTTTCATATCAAATTAAACGATATCACAAAAATTACAAACATTAGAGTCAAAGAAAAAATTGTTCCTTTTCTTTCTTTTCACAAAGTCAAGACTCAAGACAGACAAAAGTCAACTTTAAACTAAAACAAAGGCAAAAGATAAAAGAAAGAGTCCAAACAAAGAAAAAGTCATCAAAGGACAAATAGAAACTAATCAATGAAATCCTGACCGTTGAATAGATTTCTTTTATTGGAAATCAACGGTAGAAAGACGAAAAGAGAGTGAGGAGAAGATGGTAAATTAGTCAAAAGTCGAATTTGTTAGCCGGTGCCAATTATTTGAAAAATCAAACTACTCATAAAAATAAAATAAAATCCTTATTTTCTTGCACTTTAAATGTCAATCTTGAAAATTTTCCTAACAATAATAATATAAATTTCTATTAATTTTTTAAAATATTGCATATTATGCTATAACATAAAAAATATACAAATATATCGCTATATTATTTGAAATTATTGAATATTTATTATTCGTTATGCTTTTGATTAACGATAAAAACATTCGTATATATTTAGAACACTTTGTACATCATTTGTTGCATTTTTGGTTGTTTTTTACTTAGGAGGTGATAATACTAATACTACTACTAGATTTTTGTCAAGTTTTATTTCATCTTTCTAGGAACTTTCGACTAAGATAATCAGATATATAATTTTGATCACTTAAAAAACATTTCCGAAAAATTTACCTTTGACTTCGTTTGAGAGTTTTCTATATTTTTACAAAAACAACAACTCTCCGGCTATTACAATTCATATTTAGTGTACTTAACCTCATAAGTTTAGCTTGAAAAAAAGTAAGATATCCACATTTCTATTTTTATCTTTACGAGGTGAAAATAAGCAAATTCTTTTGATTAAAAAAAAGTATAATTAAAAATGATCGCGATAGAATGCGCGATATCATGATTAATCTTCTTTTTTTTAAATATTGATTCTAGGTACTTAAAACTTTATTTTTCATCTATGACTTATATATCTATCATATGTAAAATCATTAAACTTACACTATTATTTCTATGTACTCCGTTTTAATCTTGTTCATCTTGAACATAGATTCTAACGTTTCAGCCCCTCATTACCTTCGATCCTCCAACATGCTTCTTGTTAATCAATATAATATCATTTTTAGATAACATATACCATGATACCTCTCCTCAAATATATTGATCAATTAAGTGTAGTTTAAAAACTTTCATGTGTCAAAATTAATCTTTTAATTTTCTAAAAAAATAATAAACCCTTAATCAAGGTTAAAATTGTCATTTCAAGCTATATAAAAGGTTGTGTTTCTCTAAAAGGGACAGTAATCATACAATACTTTTATATACCCCTTGTATAAAATACAACAAATACAAAAAGCCATTTGTGCATTAAATTCTTCTTCCAAATTTTAAAAGAAGCCAAAATATTAAAATACTGTAAAATATTTTTTGAAATGACTGGAAAGTGAATTATAGGGATTAACAAAAGATAAAAAAAATTACAGAGGGGTGGGTAGGGGTGGGGTGGGGGTAGGGGGCAGAGAAGGAATGATGGATATTCCTGGCTTATTGCAGAGAATGGAATGATGCAAAATTGGAAGAAGTCATAAAGAAGAGAGAGTCAGAAAGACTTTCACAATAACTCCAAATTTATTTTTTACCCCAAGACCTTGTCTTATTACTTTTCTCCGTCCGTCTCAATTTATATGAACACAATTTTATTTAAAGAATTTTTTTGAAACATCTCTAAATTTAACATGAATTATTAGTTTTGCTCATAAATCAGTGTCATTCTTTGAGACAATCCCTACATGATACTTCTTCTATCTGCCACATAACATAATAAATATCAAACTCTTAAAGAGAATGAGAATCTTAATTAAAAATTGAGAGAAATATCGAAAACACTCGTAAACTTCACAAGAACTTAGAAGTGTATTTCACTCATGTTGCGAGATTGGAGTGATATTTAAATTTAGTTTGTCAAGTTCTAACTAAACTTAGATACCCCTTAACTAGAGATCTCGGATTCGAACCCTGAGTATGGAGAAAATTCTGTGGGGAGCGCTGCGCCACTTCCGAATAGTACCTGCAGTGCGCTATCTGGATTTAGTCGGAGCTCCAATCTGAGCTCCGAATACTAGGTGGAAAACCAAAAAAAAAACTAAACTTAGATACAACTCGGATATATCACAAGACGTAATAAGTAGTCTCGTACTCTTATACGAGCATGTGACTTTTAACAAAAAATCAAAAAAAATTACAAATAATATCACTCATTCCGCAAAATTAAAGTTATATTTTAATTTAATTAGTTAAGTAAAAACGTGTTTTTAAAACTGTTATTAGTTAAAGATACAAAACTAATAAGTGATAAATTTATGAATGTTTTACTACCTTTCTATTTAATTTAACATAATGATCTATATATATTTGAATGGAGTACTATTTTTCTAAAAGAAAATTTTAATATTAAATTATTTTTAATTATAAAAAATATCATTATTTTGAGACAAGACTTGGGGAAAAAATTGCTATATAAGATGAAACATAGAGGAAAATATACTCCATAAGGTACATAGGACAATTGATATTGGCAGTGGGTTAGCAGTCACATGACACAACACTTTTTCTCTTTATATATATTTATTTCACATGTTTTTTTTATTAAAAAAAAAATCATTGATTTTTAACATTGCTTGAAATTATTTTTCTGTGAGTTAAAAATTTATTAAAAATAATTTATCTACTTTAAAATAGTATTAAATCAAGCTAAAGTCTATTCTTCTTAAATTTAATTTATGAGATTATATTAAGTAAATAGTATTATATTATTATTTTTTTCATTAACTATTCATTATCGCTTTAAGACTTGATTAATATTGACTTATATTAACAAGGTTCATTTGGAAGAATAAACAATTTCATATTTTTCTTAATTTTGAAAGCTTAAAACTCAAAATTTCTAATTAAAAATAAAATTAATTATATTCATCTCATCACAAAAATGTTATTGTAGAAATATTTATTTACATTCATTCTTAATTTTACTATTAAAAGTATGGTTAGCCATAATAATGCATTCGAAAAACACCCAATATTATATATTTATTGTTTTTGTTATTCTAAATATGTGCACTATAAACACCCAATCTGAATTAACTTATAAATAAATTTTTTAAAAAAAATATGTTTTTCAATTTTTGATATGTTGTATATAACCATAATAAATAAATAAAATAATTTATTACTCCCACTGTTTCACAAAGAATGATCTAATTTGACTTGACACGATGTTTAAGAAAAATAAAGAAAACTTTTGATCATGTAATCCTAAATTAAAGTTATGTCAAATGTACAAAATTACCCTTTAATCTTGTGGCCTTAAACATGCAACGTGAAAAATTGTTACTAAAAAGGAAAGGAGGTCATTCTTTTTTAAACGGAGGGAGTATGTACTACAATAGTTAAAAAAAAATATAAGTAAAACAATTAAGCTTGGTAAAAGCTGAATTTGGATTGACTGTTGATTCGTAATGTAGTCCATTATCGAATCTATTTTTACCCGACCCATTTTGAACCAAGCAAATATTGAATTGAATTGTATTCTAACTCAATTGTTATTTCAACTCATTATGATACGTCTAAATTTAACCAATCCACCTAATCGACACCTCTATTACTAATAAATATTTTTTTTGTGTGTATACTATATTTTAAACACTAATATTTAAGATTCACCTTTTAAATTGACCATTGGATACTCTATGTATGGTAGGATAATTGATTGCAGTGGGAGTAGCCAACAGATCATCAATTTATTTTTCTGCCATAGCCATAGCCATAGCCCCATATATAGGAGTCACCACTCTATATAATAGGCAATTGTCAATATTGACTCTCTATATTCTCATCTTTTGTTCAAATATTTATAGGGATGATAATAGCGGATCCTACTATACTTTATTTAATTATTAGTATTCATTTATTGAAAATTGTGTTATTTTCAAATTAGCTAGTCTCCGTCTCGTCTCTAGTAACAATTATCAAGTAATTTCGTCCGTTAGAGCTAGGATAGATTATCAAAAGAAATCATTAGTGTTTCTATATGATTTGTTGAAAATTTAAACATGAAATTTCATGATGCTCAATCGACTACATTGATCACTAGTACATTGCAATCGCTCATCCTTCTCTTCTTCTTTTTTTTTAAAAAATAATATCGAAACATAACTTTGTATTGTGTCGATATATAATACAAAGAATAAATTTAATCATATTTTGATAAATTCATGAAGAAATACACCAATATATTTTGTGTAGTTTTATAAATGTTGTTTAAAAAAGATAAGATATACATATAGGCAAATTCTATCATTATCTTTTTCTTTCTTTTTTTCTTGGATTTTTAACTCGATATCCAGTACCCATATTAGAGTCTGACTAAATATGAATTCGCACCAAAAAATCATATATTGAAATGTAAAACGCTTCCTAACAAAGACGACTATGTACTAGAGGGATTCCAATTAGTTCGATCCTGGAATATCTGTTTAAGAATGAAAATTATTTATCACTCTACTATAATCGTTGTTGATGTATCATTATTTCTTGAAGATATCTACTATAATCGTTGTTGATGTATCGTTATTTCTTGAAGATAGAAAAAATATTTTTGATAGCTCGAAATAAATTGAAAATATTTTAATGTCAATTACTAAGGTTTGAAGTGTAAGTAGGTAGTGTATATATATATATAGGGTTATAGGGAAGACCATTATGAAGGTAATAGTATAGTATATTGAGTACTATGTAGATTAGAGCAAAAGGAATGAAATGAGTTGAAGAGAATAGAATTACAGGTCTACCTATTTTTTCATCAGAAGATCTTAAATGAATATCCATCTTGATTCTTGAATGCATGCTTTCTACAGTTTGACAAGATATATCCTCCACACCACACCTAGCTAGTTTACTTTGTTGTTACATTTAGTTGCATGTAGGAGTAATTTTGTAAAAGGCCGTTTCGTAACTGGTTAAAGTTACGCATTAACTTTTTTTAAAAGAAATTATAATCTTTTTCTGTATTAATTTATGTGGTTTTTGTCGTTTTATGAGAGTGTAATAGTTTAAGTTTGATTGGAAATTTACGCATGGAATTTTTAATTTTTTTTGAAATTAAATTTATATACTTATAAGTTACGTAAAAAATATTATAAGTCACGAAATTGATAATTCAAAATGTTTAAAAGATTTATGAGAAATTTACGATCATAGATAAATTTGTTTGAGTCTCAAAATCTAAAAGTATCACGTAAAATAGGATGGAGTGTATATATATATTATTATTGTTAGATATAATATAATGATGATTATATATTTATTACTATAAAATTCTTTACTTATTGTAGTGGTATGACACAATTATAAATTTGTGATCGACTATGATATATTTATTAAGAAAATTATTTAATAACTTTAATAAAAGGATAATTTATCAATATTGTAATCCTTTTGTGTTTCTTTCCAAACTTTTATCTTAAAATTGGAGATAGTTGAAAACTCATTAAAGAGAAGGATAATTTTGAAGGAAAAAAAGAGCAATTAGTTCATTTTGGACCATATAAAAATTGTCCAATAAATAAATATATATATTAGTTATGTGAGTTTCTTAGTTGCAAAAATTAAATATCGTATTAGGTTTGTTGATTTTATATATACAATAAAAAAAATTACTATCAAATATGATATTACTTATGTATAGTTTAACAACTGCATAACTTAGCTCGTACCAAATTACTTAGGTAGAAAGTCACGTAGAATATATTTGTATCTTTATTCAAATTTACATAAGTGAAAGTGTCTGATTAAGCACATTTATAATAATAAAAACCCATAAATATCAATTCAGATCAAATTAAATAAATATTTATATATTATTTTCTAAATATGAAAGATATTCTCATACCATAGTGAGCATTAAATAAGAAGGGCCCTCGGATGTTTGAAGTGTAAATTCTAATTAAGCTAGTTAAATGAGATTAGTTGATTTAAGACTAGAATACTCAACCATATTGTAAGAACCAAAAAGTACAAAAATGTCATGATTAAGGGTGTATTGGAGGAAATTTTTGAAAATATTTTGTTAGTCATTTTTTAAAATTAATATTTTCTTCAAGGAATTATATTTTATTAAAATAAAAAATAACTTCGTAAGAATAAAAAATAAATTCGATATTGATTGTATCTTCTTCACTTCAGAAACCTACTTGCGAGAGTGAATTAAGAAGTTAAATCAAGACATGCGAATTTGTAGTCTTTTTGTAAAACTAAATATAATTAGATGCTAAGTTATTTAGCTAAAGTACTACTCTCCACACTCTTATCGATACCTCAACCTTCGTAATGATATTTATCTAAATTATATATAAAATAGTTTTAATACTTATTATACTTATTAATCAAACATCAAAAATAAAAAAAAATTCACTTATTTTCCAAAAATCAAGCATGAAAGTATTGTTTTTCTTACCAAACATACCTTAAAGGAATCGTTTAATATGAGATATATGTATAATAATTCTAAAATAAAATGCATGATTATTTTATTCTGTATTACGTTAAAAACATTAGATAATCATTTAAGTATTTATCTCACTATTATTTTCATAATAATGAAATAAATCACATAATATACGTAAATAACTCACGAAATAATAAATTTTAAAATAACGTATTTCCAACAAAACGAGCCTCACAATGATTGAATAGAATGGGGTCCATGTCCCTGGACTTTTTGTCCTCCAGGTTACAAAATTAGGTAAGATGGGATTGAAATTTTTAGTAACACAAAATTAAAAAAATTATATTTAATGGAAAGAACATTTTTAGTCACATCCATGTGATTTGAAATTTGAAATATGCATTGTTTGACTTGTTAAATTATTCTATTGCCTTCACATATAAGGTAAGCATTACGTACACTCTTTTCCCTAAAATTCTTTTGTATTTTTAGAAATAAAAAATATTTGATGTTTGATATTTATTTTAAAAATAAAGATATAGTAAATTTTAATATATTGTAAATTTTTTAAGGAAAAGCCTTTGAGTACATGAAAGAAATTTTATGATTATAACTTGAATTTTGAGACGTCTTATTAAAAATTCATTATCAAGCCTACTCTGACTTTTTAAAATATTTTTGAAATTAATTTATTAAAAAATAAATTTTTTTATATAGCGTTCAATATTTATTTGAGTACTCCAATTAATTAGGTTTTACGTTGTGCAAAATTCATTAAAGGAATTTTTCAAACTTAGGAGAAAGATTTCGAATTAATAACACTCAAAATAAAATTGGCCCATTGAACTTTTTCAAAGTGAAAATATTACACTAGATAAATATTATTGAATTAATATTTTTAATTTTAATCTTAGATTTTTTTTATAAAAATAAATAAATACCAATGATCTATTCTTCTATTATTTTTTAAAAAGTTGTTGATTATTCATAACTAATCATGATGCAAATAATGACGAAAGATTATTCATATGTAGAAACAAAATATTAATAAAGTATGAAATAAAATAACGTTATTTTATTTTAATATTTATTTTTCATTTATAATACTAGTCAGACCAACTATATGAAGAATATAAGCATTTTCTTTCTATTTTTATGTTTTTCTTTTCAACTTTTTAGCCTTTTAAATTTGAAGTGTGAATAAAAGTGAGAATGAAAAAAAAAAAAATCTAAACGCTTTCATATATTATTGAATAAAAAAAAATTCCGGCTACCTTATGACAGAAAATTTCTAGATCATATGACATAAATACATATAAAATTGTAAATAAAACTGTCACTTCAATTTTTTTTTATTTGAAGTTTGTTGAATATGAATGAACTCAAAGTAAGTAATTCTTTTTGCTTCGGGCTCGGCCCATGGAGATAATAACATTTTTTGTCACTCAGTTAATTTTAAATTTTAACTTTTAATTTTTGTGATATTTAACTAAACACATTTAACCTGTAATTAGTTGAAATGTATCTTTTTATTATCCCTTTGCTTGTGAAATTCACATAATTTTAAAAGCATTAAACATTATGTCATTTAATTATGGATAATTTTCACATATAGCAAATAAAAAATTCATACTTGTATGCTATAACAAAGTTTGCATAATTGCGCTCCATAGCAAACATAGAAACTGTATAATTCGCTATACATATACAGTTGAAGCAAATTGTATAAAACGAAGTGTATAAAACGAGAAAGAGAAAGACACTTGGGTAGAGAACTGTATAAAAACGAAGTGTATAAAACGAATTGTATGATTATAAGTGTATAGAACGTTATATACAATTTGAATTTGTATAAAATGAGAAAGAGAGAAAGACAAAAGAGACTTGACAGGGAATATACAATTGAATCGAATTGTATAAAACGAGAAAGAGAGAAAATAGATACAATTTGAAATTTGTATAAAACGAGAAAGAGAGAAAATAGATACAATTTGAAATTTGTATAAAACGAGAAAGAGAGAAAGGCAAAAGAAACGGGGCAGGAGAGTATTTTTATTGTATAATTATAAGTGTATAGGACGAAAATATATGCACTTGCATGTGTATATACAATTTTCTCACGCTTTATACAAACAGAAACGCAATTTATACATTTTGCTTCTGTTTATATAAGTGAGAAAGGCGAGGTGGCGAGCGAGATTTAGGAGAGTGGCAAGCGAGATCTGGAAGTGGGTAGAGAGGGAAACAAAAATATATGTATTTATACAATTTCCTCTGCTTTATACAAATAGAAACAATTTGTATATACTTGTGTTTGTATAAAAAGTGAGGAAGCGAGCGAGAGATTGGAGGAGAGTGGCGAGCGAGATATTTTGGAGAGAGAGGACTGGCAAATTTTGGCAAACGTTTGCTACGGAGCACAATTAAATCAAACCCTAGCTACTTTGTTTATTTTAGGTTATTAGTTTGCTATTATATACAATTATTCCTTTAATTATTCATGTGTTGTTATGTTTAGCATGTATTGCTACTTTATATTTGAGGATGTTTTGATCAAAGGCAGAATCTAGATGTTTGAATATGGATTTGACCGAACTCGATAAGTTTTACTCAAACGTTGTATTTGTAGTAAGAAATCGATTAAATATGTATAATACTATACAACATTATTTTCTAAAATTCAGAACTCATAAAGTATAAAGTCTGATTAATTCCGCCTCTAAATATACTTTTAAATTTTGTTCAAATATAACATATTTTCTGTATAATATAACCGAATGCAACACATTTAAATATCGAGTCATATATGACCAAAAATCAAAACAAGGGTTGTCACATAGTGATAGGTCAAAGAAAATCGAGTTCACAAGATCTTTGATTTGTTCCTAAAGTTGAAACAAATGTGAAAATGAGTGATATTTCATCAATTTCCAAAGTTGGAAAAAATGAGAAATTAATTAATGAGGTGATTTGAAATTCTTTGATTTGTTTTCTATAGTTGGAACAAATATGAAAAGGGTTCTTTCGTATGTCAAGTTTCCCTTTTAAATAATCGAGACTATCTCAATAGAAAGATTTATATGCAACAGAGTATCAATTTTGTGTATCGGGTTAAGCAAGCCCAACCTACCAACTTACATCCAAACAAAAGAAAGTGAACACCTAACGGGAAAGATTGTTTTACTAAATAAGCCGAGGCAAGAAACAAGAGTGTAACAACTGAACAACAATACGACTTTCCAACAACAATTGAAACCCCTTTCATTGAGGTTGTAGTTCCGCGATTGCAATATTGTCAACCCAATAGTATATCTTTTCTCACTCAACTTTTATTCTATGAACTACCATATAGATCTAGTGTAACTACCCGGTGCAGGTTAGGTTTTACCAAATGATATTACGCATTTCTAGATAAAACTTGGGACACGTGAACTCATGATCTCTTTGTAAAACTAGATATTATCTGTTGGGCAATCATACTACAAGAAGACGACTCCTTCTCGCTACTGTCAAAATGTTTGAATTTCTATTTTTACACTGGCACAGATGATTTCCTCTAAGGTTTGAGTTACTTAAAGAGGACTATTTTTGTTGGTGAACAGTAATATCTTGCAATAGAACAAAACATTTAAGCAAAATCATCAAACTGGTTTTAGATTAGCATAAAAACTGTTGATGAGAAAACATTATTTGCATTCAGGTAGAGGTTACAAATAGTCCACCATCTTTATCACTCAACAGAAATCAACTTCAAATACAAATCCACCAACTAGTATTTGACAATTCTCTTGGTTTCTGGAGACATTGGCAATTTTTTCATCTCCCTGTGAAAAACAGTAACCATAGTTGAATTCAGATGAAGGAAAACATGATTTGGTATAACACAAAGTTTAGTGGTTTGTTAACCATGACGATCGCCATGAAAGATAAACCGACTTCATAGTAAGTAAGAAATAAGATAACAAGTGGCTGTAAGAGAAGAAAATTATACTGCAAATATATACTAGATAAGTCTCTAACAAAGGGTACAAGATGGATTAGGACCAGTTAACTCGCCGCCAATAAATCGAGAAAGAGAAATGTTCCAAGTGTACGAGAGGTAAAAGAAAGTTGAATGACAATGCACCAGGAATGACACACAATCTTTATTTTTATGGTCTTCCAAGGCTTATTCAAGATTACCTGGAATTTTTTTGTAATTTTGCAGACTCCCAGAATTACTAGGCTATGCGCCTTTGATTTGATTTCTTTAGCAGAGTTGGTAACCTTTGGTTCTTAGTATGGATAGAATCTTCTCTTTCATCAATCCGAAAAGGAAAGAGATAAAAGAAGGAAGACAGAAAGAGAAGAGAAGAAGGAAGAAGTCATAATTTTGCTCTAACTAAAATCTTGTTCCTTTCCGGCTAACTGCTTAGTAAAAAAATCAAAAGGTTGTGAGTTTTGAGAGTACTAGCGTAAAGGGGCCTAGAAACAGTTGTGGAAATCTAATGCCCCAAATGTTAGTTGTTTTACGCTGTTAGCTACACACGATGTATGCCGTACTCATGCAACCTTCAGACTAGAGGATTGGCAATATGCAACAGGTGCTTAGCATTCAATGGTTAAGTGGAGGATAGGCAGTAACCTATTTGCAGTATTCAGTGGCAAGTCTAACCTGGTGTTTATTTCTTAACATATTCAGAATTCCTTCTGTTAAGTCATACACAGGGAAGGAGCTATTGAGTAGGTTGGCTGTTAGGTGAATGAGGAACTCAATAAGGAAGGTCTGGAATATGGAAAGGAAAGATCGCGAGATGCTTCACTAAGGAAATCAAATACTCACAGAAGATCAAGTTATAGATGCATATGGTGTTTGGCTTTTTGATGTAGCTTACAGGACGTTGAAGATGAAAATAGCATATGCTAGATTTCACACTCTTTACATGAATAGGAGCACATACAGCTGGAACCCCTTCTTTATGTTTTAATATAATTACCCTGGAACCATCTTAGTGCAAAGATTCTTATTTTGATACGCATTATTTACCTGTTCAAACAAAAAAAGTGAAAGGGAAACTTTGGTCTCCGGAGTACGGGAATTTGCAGAGGGAGCTTACCACACCCAAAGAAAAGAATCCCCGGGCTCCATACACGTGGGCTGTGTTAAAAGTAATACAGTAATTCTAGATCAAAAAGTTGTACGGCAGAAGTCAGAAGCAAATTTTAGATGAGCACAACAAAGACAGAGAGAAGGATAGAAGAGAAAGAAATTCTAGAAATTCCTAATTCCTACTAGCGTCCTTTGGAATACCTGAAATGGATAAGGTTGCTGCAAGCTTGGCAGAACACAACAATGTACCCATTACAAACCCGAGCTTGAACATAGAAAGAATTAGAATTTTATAAACTTAACTCTTCTATACTTCTAACAGCACCACCTTGTAAGAGTTATATGACATTTTCATTGTTTTTCAAAAATACCTCCATTCCACCTCGTGGAACAATAGAGATCATTTGCAGTGACCTCTTAAAGGAGATAAATATGAATTATTTCCTGTTATGTAAGGGCTAGACAAAAAGGTACTCTACGGTTCTGAGGCAAGAGCACTTCATCACCACCACCCCTCCCCACAAAACCCCAACCCCCCAAATAAAAAAGTTATGTTTCCACTCTACCTATTGTAATTGTTAGGTTGCTGGACCTTCCATAAGAGAATAAGCCAAACAACCAAAGAAAGTTGTACCAAATAAGTTCCACAATAAAGAGTTTTTTTTTTTACAAACAAATCATCTCATTGCCCACCTATAAAGCTGAATCGCCCATAAAACCCAGGAAATGTTTTAATCATCATCATAAAGACACCTCATATCTCAATTAGATGAAGCACGATTAGGAAAGAAACGCTATTACTCACTAATCAGTCAAACGTAATAGCTATTAAAACTTAGAATAATGATTAAGTTATTTGCTAGGTTACAAAAGTGAGATCAAATATCAGACAGATTCTAACTTTAGTCTCAGGGCTGCAGTTGCTGAAAAGAGTCAATGGCAATGAATCATTGCTACCACAAGTAAACCTGGATATCCTCACTATGATAAAAGAAAGAACTAACATCCTTGAAACTATAGACACCAACTGTAAGAGAAACATTCAATTTCCTAAAGGAAGAGTTGATGACAAAATATATGTTACAATGGTGAAGAATCTCAAGATTTATTACTATAATCTCAATCAGACACGATATCAGTTTCCCATAGACACATCGTGGACATGTTCTAGAACATACTGAACTCCAACAGCTCTCAAAGAAAATCCTTAAAATTCCTAAAAGGAAAGTTGAGGAAAAAAGCATGGATATGTGAGGAATCTAAAGATGTGCCACCATAATCTCAATCATGCACCACATTGTTCTCCAAAGAAACACTCCATTATGATCTCCTTTACTTTTATTCAACGCAAGGCCAATCATATGCTGGATACTGATTTTTGTTGTGCCAAATGCCCCTAAAATCTATTTTAGGTGATTGTGACTACGACTACTAGTATGGAAGGATAAGTGAGACAACACTCAACTACCCAACTAATCTTCAACCCTTATTTATGTGATTGTGTCTTCCATAACCTCTTATTTAGTCAAGTCCTAGGGTCAGCCGAAGTTGTGTCATGTATTGCCTAATCACCTCTCCTCAATACTTCCTCAGCTACCTTTACCCCTCCCGAAACCATCCAACCCCTCACACCTCTGCACGTGCATTTTCTCTTCACATACCCGAACCATCTCATCCTAGCTTCTGGCATCTTGTCTTTAATCAAGGCTACTCCCACTTTTCCTCGGATATCATAATTTTGAATCTTATCACTCCTAGAATGCTCACAATCCCAAAGTAGTGTAGGTGGGCTATATGATTAATCTGTGTTCATTACACTCAATTCAAAGCCTGTTTCATTTCAATACAAATACATCTGTTCTAATACATATTGGAGCCCGAAAATTAATCCTTATTATTTACTCTACTCTATTCAAACTTAGTTCATTTCAATACTAAATAATCTGTCTTTTATTACAAAATCAGGAATTTTTTATATATTGAAGTTCATTGAACTCACATTTCTGCTTAAATAAATATACTACTCTCCAAGATATCTCTTAAATTAGAGAAAGGCAAAACAAAATAAATAAAGCAACTTCTCCTTCCCAAGTTATATAACACACTCCATATTTTGGAACTACCAAAATGTTAACACGATTCTTCAAATAATAATTACTATATACTACTTTTTTTATGACAATCATTACTATATACTACTTTTATAGAGGGGATTCCTATATACAACTTTCAAGCTAACTTGTTAACTACTAATCCAATATTTTCACGTTTCTTCTATAATGGTGGTGTCTAGGCTACTTCACTGCTTGTCAATTAAACTGCTGGGTACATGCTACATTCCACCAACAAACAAAAAGTACAAGATATCGGTCCACCAAAACTCATATTTTTGTCTAGATATGAGCCCTAGTTTCCTAGGGTCCATTGCAACTTTAGTGATGGTTGCACTCCAATACTAAAAACACTTTCGGAGCGGGAACTTGAATTCTTGATCTACTTAACAATAACTTTTACTTTTTTCATTTCAATGCAACATTATTCATTTTTTTAGTACAAAACTAGTTAAGTTCTTTAAATATTTTGGTTCTCTAAATCCTAAATGTATCCTTCCTAGAAATCTAAGTCAGTCAAATGCCAAACAAATACACTCCTATGTGGTTTGCGAGCTATTGCATAGGAGGAGGTTTTTTACCTGTGCGCACCCAAAGAGTAGCGGCTGCGGGTTTCCCTTGTCATAAAAAAAATGAACAAATAAAAGCTAAGCTCTCCGTTCCAATTTGAATAGCACTGGCTAAGTTATCAAGGATGTTTGACACAATTCCACAAATAACACAACTTTATACAAGTTTTGCAATATTTAAACAAGCTTGACAAACTACTATACATTCTGTCAAACACCATCATTAAAAATAAAACTCAAAGCAATATGGAGCAAAATTGAAGCTATGAATAAGGAGATCAATTCAAACAATCACTATAACAATAAAGAAATCAAGTAGCGGTAACTGACCTAGATGATGGGGAAAAAACTAGGCATTAGCAGTCTTAGGAATGAGAGGAATGGATTGATGTCCCTTTTGCTTCATTCGTGCTTCCTCTTCACGGATCTTCTGCATCTGAAGCATCCGTTCCATAACAAGCTCATACGCACACTTTTCATATGTATGGCGTTCATCCTCGCACTTCCATGGAAGATAAAATTCCGATTGCCGACACTTGTTCAAAGGGATCAAAAGGTGTGCGCACTGATCCCTATATGCTAATGGCACTTTGTTTTCCACCAGTTCTTCTTGTGTTGCAATCATCTTCTTCGATGAACCTGGAACCTCCATTGCCAAATTGACTTTCGTTGTTCGATTTTGGGATTTTTCTCTGCGAATTTTCCCCTTTTCGATTGCTCTACAGAGATTTGCTGTTGTGGTTTGTGAGGTACTGTTGGGCTTTTGGGCTATTTTGGGGAGTTATATGGGCTTTGGATATTTAGGATTGCAATGATTGGGCTAATATTTAGGCCCAACAAAATTGTGTTGTACTAATAGCTTTTGGAGTTTTTTTTGGGAAACTTACGTAAAACTTATTACTTTAGGAGCTAATTATTTAGATTTACTTACTCTAATTTGTAATATTATGTATTTTATCAAATCTTGGTGTATCCAGATATGTTTGGATACATCCAGATACATGTATCTCGAGATATATGGTGTCAAAATTAGGTGTAATTTGTTCGAGATACAATATCCAATTGAATTTGCATGTATACGAGATACTTAAAAAATCTCCCCCGCCTCCCTCCCATATCGCTTGACACTCTTCTATATATGTATTCATTTATATGTGAATCGCACCAGATACATACATATACATGTATTTAGTGTGATTCACTTGTATATCAAATACATAATGATTCTTATTCACCTCGCTCCTCATCCACTTGCCTCTCTCCCTATTTTAATGTATCTGGTAACAAAACTATATGTATCTAGTTTTATCTTCGTCGATATATGACAGAAAATTCTTAATTAGTGGTAAGATACGTAATATTTTGGAAGTATAGATAATAATAATAATAGTATATATAGTAGTGGAGTAGTATATCTAATTATGTAGCTTCTCCAAAATTATTATATCAAGTAGCGATTTATAGGATCAATAATTGGAATTCAAAATGGCTATACCTCAAAATTAAAAGACATAAATTAGTTTAAAAAATCAACGTGTTTAAGATTAAGATTTTACAAATAAAATTCAAAAGAACATGTCTTTGATTTTAAAACCATGCAAGTGAAATTCAAAAATGGTGTCTTAGAAGTACAAAATTATACAAAGTAATAAAACTCAATAATCGTATCTATGAATTCAATACAATGCAAGTGAATTGAAACTTAAGGATTGCGTACTAGAGTTTGAAGTGTTGCAAAGCGGGCATGTATCTAATCATTTACTTTCTATACATGATACTTAACGCGTTAGCTATATCATTGCGTGAATCGATACGCGTGGACAATGCCTACGCTTAGTATCCATCATATACGACTAGAATTACTGGACATTTAATTCAATTCGATTCCTTAATTTTCGTCCCTCGATATCAGTGTCAATTCAATAGAATGCTTATGTATGTTATCAACGTTGGGTAACTTAATTCTATGATATAAATATCTTGTTTTCACTTATACATCAAATACATTTATAAACACACAATAATAATAAAAACATACTCACTTTCTTAAATATTTTTATAAAAAATATTTTTTATCGTATCAAACACTACATAGTCTCTTGACTCAACTCAATAACTCATCATTTTCACACCTATATAATACTTCTTGACAATCGTCATCATCCATTCCCAACAAGAACCACCGCCAAAAAAACAAAAGGAAAAAGTAAAATATTATGTTATATGTTATTCATCACCAAATTAAAGAATGTGATACGATGTAAATATTATCTTAATTATAATCTACAAATTCAAATTATAGCTATTTATTCAATTAGTTCAATTTGATATTATTAAATTGATAATCAAATTATTAGGATATCAAAATATGTATGAATCTAGTGCGAAGAAAATGAGTAAAAATGTACTAAAATTAACAAATCGGATTATTGGTTAAATTGTAAATTGAAAAATAAGTCAATATTATCAAATACAAAAACGTTTTGAACTATTAATTAAGTCGATAATCCTATCCATACAAGTAAATCAATGATAATTTTTTCGTTCATTAGTTTATCGGTTAAATCAAAATTTCCACACACACCCTAATTCAAAAGCTTTAATTTTTTGAAAATAAATAAATAAAATGAACCAATAACATCTTTTCCTATAAGTTTATGAAGAATGATAAATAATATAGACTTTTATATAAAACAGAAAAAAATTTAATTCTCAAAAAAAAAAAAAAAAATGAAAACTGACAGTGTGCTTGATCTTTAGCAAACAGGCTCCACAAGAACATACCTAATAAACGCAATAACACAAAATGGCAAATCAAAACTGGACAAAAACTTCAATAATTTTATATACATTTGGAATATTTATTTTGACTACTACCTAAGTTATAATATATAAAAATATATTTACTTGATGCAAAACTCCATGTTACTACGGGCCTAATAAATTATTCTAAAATCGATCTTATATCTAGAGTACTTCTGTCCAATTTATGTTACATATTTTTTATTTTAGTCTGTTACAAAAAATGATGTTCATTTCCACATTCACAAATGTTTAAGGAAAAATTACATAAATGAATATCTTTTAATATAAATTACTGATTTTAGCGATATTTTTTCATTTATTACCATTTATACAATAACAATACTTTAATAAATCTATAATATATGTATTAAAAGTGAATTTATGCATGCAATACATATGTATAAAACTTTATTATATGTGGTTTATAAACTATTCTATGTTATATGTATTAAAATTATATTATAATGTATGAAAAGTAATTAATTAAAAAACAAAGTTATAACTATAAATGATAAATATTTTCTTAATATAGTGTATTTATCTAAGTTTCAAATGTTTAATGACACAGAATCACAAACTAATAGTGAAAAAACATATGTAAAACATATTCTAAGGCCAAAACACAAGACAAAAGTCGCCTAGTATGGAACAAGTTATTTTAAAATTAATTAAATCGAAATAAATTATTTCACCATGTGTATATAGGAAATAACTCATCCCACCATTAAGGCATAAATAATGAAATAAATAATCGCGAATCGTTTAATACCTCCTGCCAATTACGTAGAAATAAAATAGTCGTGCATTTTACTCCTAGAGTTTTATATATATATATATATATATATATATATATATATATATATATATATATATAAAGTTTGACAGCCAAGAAGAAGGTGACGAAGGGGCAATTTGTCTAAGAGTGAGAAGAAGATACAAGGGAGGCAACGTTTGCTGGTCGGTGGACCCAAATGTAACACTATTATCATCACATCATCCTAGGCTAATTATTTTTGAAAAATTTATTTGCGCTTGATATTTATATATTATTTTAAATTATTCGCGCTCAAATTTACCTTTTTATTATTAGTTACTAAATGGATCGGGTTAATATGCATACTAATTACTTTCTCTCTTCACTATTATTTCAGGTATACTAAAAATAATTGTTTAAAATTAATTGTCAATTTAAATAGTTAAGAAATAATTAGTCATTTTTTCTCCTAATTTTGCCCTTAATAATTACAGGTTTCAAAAAGTACCGGTCATTTTAAAATTATAAGACTACTTAAGTTGTTTTTACCGTTTTCAAAAATACAGATTATTTTTATAATAATTGCTATTAGAATTATATTAATTAAATTACACTTTATATTAAATTTTTCTTAAGAATTGTGCATAGTCTTATCTTGATAAACAATAGTGGACAAAGAGAGTAATCATGATTAGATGGGAGAGGTATGTAGTTTATGTAAATGATGTCGGTTTTGAAAATTTATCCTTCGATAAAAAAATTAATGTTCTAAATCACTCATACGTCCAAATATAACTTTAAAATCAATGATCAAACATGAGTAAAAATAGAAATTGTTATGTAAATTTTTGGTGTAGAGTACTAACTAAACAACAAAATTCATTACTAATATCATTTAGCAATAATTTAACAATGGATTATTATAACATTAGGTAAGTTATAAATTACTTAGCGATAAATTTACGAGGAACTCCAAAACTAATTATATCCAATCCTTTGTTATCCTCTTATATTCCTATCATTTTTGCATTTTAAGTAGTGATATGGAAGTATATAATAAAATTGAGAAAAATGAATAGGTCAATTTGGTGCACTAATTAAGCTTTGTTTAAGCACCTAGTTTAAAGAATGACCAGATTAAAAGAATCTATATGTAATTTTATTTTGTATTTTTACAAGAAAATATGTTATCATAGTTCAAATTTGTAACCTCCTAAAAAATTACTTTATATTTTCCCATTATAAAAAGAATTAAGTGGCTATTTTGATTGTCAGGTGAAAAAATAAAAAATAATGACACTTTCATATGAAAAATATCAGAAGTTACACTCTATTTCATCGAAAATCTACTTCTCACCATGTTTTCTCAGTAAATTAATTCGGTGAAAAATGAATAACAAAATTATATTTATTACATAAATTACTAATTCACGATGAGAAAAACTTTTATTTCTAATGTGTCTGAATAAAAGAAAAAAATAATAAAAGAAAAGGGTAGGGGTGGGTTGGGGTGGAGGGTAATATGGATATGTGTTTGTCTATGCATGACACCTAAAAACACATATAGAGGAACCTCAAATAACATCTTTTCTTGAAAAAAAAACTTCATTTTATAGCAAAGAGTTAAAAGGAGAAAAAAAAGAGAGAGAGAAAAAAAAACACAAAATAGTTCATATATATCATGGGATGAATATTCTCTTTAATTCCTCTTACTCAAAGTCTCACTCACTTAATTATTTTAAGTTCTTGATAAGGTATACAAACTTCTTATTTTTGTTAATTATTTTTCCTTCATCTTTGTTATTAATTGAGTTAATTTTCTTTCTTTAATTTCTACCAAACAGCTCAAGGATTTAGAACACAAAAAAAGTAGATCAAGATCAAGAGAAAATTAATTAAAACAAACAAAAGGTTTGTTAATGAAGCTTTATTGAATTAAATTCTTTTTTTCCTTAATTTTTTTGGTTAATTTTTATTTTTTAATTTTTTTTAATAGATGGCTGGAAGTTCATCAACATCATCTATGTTTTTTGGTATGAGAGAAGAAGAATTAACTCAAAATCAACAAGAAAATCTCCTTCAAGCTCAAGCACCATCAAAGAAGAGAAGAAATCAACCAGGCACACCAAGCAAGTATCTAATTAATTAATTACACTAATTTTATGAAAAAAGGAATTTTCAACTATTTAAAAAAAAAAAAAAGAACAAGAGAGAACACTAATTTTATTTTTTCTTTAATTTATTATATTAATCTCTCTTATAGTATAAAATAAAACTTGAAAACTCAAGTTCAAGTTTTAACTTAAAGAATTTTGAGGAAAACCCTAATTTTTTAGGTTCTTCAATTTTTTGTGCTAAGAAAAATCATCCTTCCCAGTAATGGACTATGAAAAATCAAGGAAGACGAAAAAGAAACCGACTAAAAATTTGAATTCATTCATTAATGTTGAAATATATAGTTGAAACCAATCAGAAATGCAAATCGCGAGAGCAGAAAGTAATGAATTTTCTTTAACATGAGGGTATAGTCAAACAAAATTTATTCGTTTAACTGACCTTTTCATAGTCCATTCATTATAAAATTTTGTATGTTTAATTTTTACCATATATAAATATAACTTTGTTACTAATAATTCGTTTTTTTGTTTGTTTTTTTGTTTTATTGTGGTGGAATGAATAGGTCCAGACTCAGAAGTGATAGCGTTATCACCAAAGACTCTAATGGCAACAAATAGATTCTTATGTGAGGTATGCAACAAAGGTTTTCAAAGAGAACAAAACTTACAACTCCATAGAAGAGGACACAATTTGCCATGGAAATTAAAGCAAAAAAATACAAAAGAAGTTGCAAAAAGAAAGGTATATCTTTGTCCAGAACCAACATGTGTTCATCATGAACCAAGTAGAGCACTTGGTGATCTTACTGGGATTAAAAAACATTATTTTAGAAAACATGGTGAAAAAAAATTCAAATGTGAAAAATGTTCAAAGAAATATGCTGTTCAGTCTGATTGGAAAGCACATTCAAAAACTTGTGGCACTAGAGAGTATAGATGTGATTGTGGCACTCTTTTCTCAAGGTACGGAATTTTATTCGTCGCTAATTTGTCACTAAATTGCTCGTAACCATAACATGATTATGTGACTATAGTGATAGAAGTTGTTTTTATTTATTTATCGCTAATTCCTGAATTTCATTGCTAAATTATTCGTAGCTATAACATGATTATGTAACTATAGTGATAGAAGTTGTTAATCTGTCGTTAAATTATTCATAGCTATGATAGGATTATGTGACTATATAATGATAGAAGTTGTTTTATTTGTCTGTTGCTAATTCCTATTTTTTTTTCCTAGTAAACTCTTTTATTCATCTTGCTTTTCTTTTTCTTTCTCTTTTAAATAGGAATTGGTTATGGATTTCGTCAATAAATAGATCGTAGCTAATTAGATTTTTTAATGATTTAATGTTTATTTGTCATTAAATAGAATTAGCTATTAATTTTTATTGTATTATCAAGAGACTATGTTGATTATTATTTTTTGAAGTAGGGAACTTGTCTATTTTTTTTTTTTAACGACTAATTTTTTTTGAGTATTATCGACTTTTAGGCACAAAGATTAGAATTTAGAAACTGTTTTTTCTTAAATATTGTAATCAGTCAAACTACGTCATATAAATATAACGTAAGAAGGAGCATTTTTTGTGAAGTGCTCAATATTTTTTTTATTGGATTTTAGGTCGTGTCTTTCGAACCAACTATTTATTATTGAATTTGAATTTGAATTTTTTTGTTTTTATTATTTTATTTTATTCATGATAGTCTAGTTTTTAGTGATGATGAAACTTTTGAATTAAGTTTGGCATCTTTTTTATTTATTTGTTTTTTTCCCAGGTGATGAAAAAGGGAGAAATGAAAAGAAAAAGTTTTTTCCATTTTTCTTGCAGTTACAAGATTCTCTTTTTTTAAAAAATAAAATAAAATAATAATAATAATTTTTTTCTTTTTGTTTTTTTCTCTCTGGTAGTTTTTTGTTTTTGTCTTTGGATCTTTTACTGACATAGACAATGTGTACACGTGAAATTATAAATAAATTAGTCGTATTTTATTTTGTCTTTTTTCTTTACCACGGGTAGTATATATATAAGTTTTTCAAAAAATAAAACAAGTTTTATATATATATATATATATATATATATATATATATATATATATATATATATATATATATCTATCGACTTTGATCATTTTGTAAATAAGTTATTTCGAAATTATAATAATAAAATATATACGGTGGTATAGTAAGATTAAATATGAATATACTTTTATTATAATGTTTGATTGATTAGATTAACTTTTTTATTATTTTTATTATAAGTTTGTTCTTATTTAAAAAGAAAAACTTTAAGAAAGTCGATTTGAGTAAAGATAGTTGGTATCTGAAAAATTATATGAAAAATATATCTTACTATAATTGTATTATAATTTTTTTTATATTAATATAAAGAAAAAAATCATTTAAAAATATTTACAAAAAAATGTTTGACTAATTATTTTTATTTTTGAAATTACTAATGTTTATATTTCAAAATTATAATTTCTTATCCCACTAATCAAACGAACGTTTCCGGGATATACTCTCTCCTAGGGAGTATCGTCCTTTTTCCGTTACATTTACCTTTTCAAGTTATTCACGTGTTGCTATGTCCATGCATAAATAGTGGTAATTCTTATCACATTTTGTTCTTTTTCTTAATTTGTTGCTATATTATGATAATATTTTTGACTACTTTATTGTTATATATTAATTGAGAGACGAATTCAAAATTAAATATTGATTAATTTTGTATAAAATTATGTTTTTCTTCGTGTTTATGATAATTGTTTTCAAATATTTAATTTAGTCAGTTTTGAGTTTCGAAATGTAATAGGTAAACAAAAATAACAATCAATAGTTAGAATGTAAGATTTAAAATCATTTATTGAAAATCATATCCCAATTTCTTCTATTGCATTTATTTGTTTGTTTATTGTGGAAAAGTTCACATCATTCATTTTACAATTTTGGCAAATTATTCTTTGACAATCCTTGATTATGTTTCTGTCAATTTTGACCAGATTATATTTTCATTAATATAAAAAAAAAAAAATTATATCAACTTATCCTTACTTGTTATAATATGTAATTTATTTTATTTTTATAATTACAAATCATATATTTTAATATCTTTCTAATATATAAAACTTTATTGTATATTTTGTTTTATTTTCCTAACATTAATTTGACAATGACATGGCCGCAAAAAAACTAATTTGAATTTATTGAATATTGTAAATGTATTTTAACTTTTTATATCCAAGTTTTCTCTTCTAGATTGGGACCATTTGAGTCATTTTCAAGTCAATTTTTTTTGTCTAGTTTAGGTAAATTTAATTTTAGAATAATTATATAGTATGTCAAAAGTTTTTACTTAGACTAGCTAAAAACAATATTCTTGTATAATTGTTGTTACAACAGTCTATAATTTGTTAATTTTAGTCCTAAATATATACTATTGTCATTGTCATAGTAGTGTAAGACAATTTTGAATTGGCTATATTTTAACTTATCTTATTTTTCAAGTTATTAATTTCATTTTTGTGTAATTATCATAATTTTGATTGAACATGAGGGTCTTAATTGGATTCTTAATTATTTATTGGTCATTGCAATTTCAACTACTTTATCTCTATTATTTTTTCTTATTTCTTTTTACCCTTTTTAAAATCATAGGTTGGGGTGAGGAAGGGGGAATGGGAGGGGAGAGTCAGAAGCGGAACTAAAATTTCTAAAATATGTGTGCATTACAAAAATAAAATAAAATATGTAGTGGGAATAGATCGTTACATTTTTTGGATAAATAACTTAGCGTTCTATCATCATGAGTATCATTCATTTAATCCTTCTGAAGTACGAGTATATATCAGTTGATAATATTAGCTCAATTTTACGAAATGTGTACAAGCTTAGTAGATATATAGACCATAGATTCACGTGCACCGCAATTTCTATACTAAATTCACCTGTAGAGAAAGAGGATTACAAGGTGGGAATCAAACCCCAACCTACAAGATGTTCAAGAGTAACCGACTAACTGAACAACTAAAATCCTCCTCCTTTTTTTAGCTTGAGTTTGTGTATCATTTTTGGAATTTAATTTATACATATTAACACCTTACACTCTCCTTCTTTTCTTACATCATATATACACATTAATTTCTTATATACTGTCAGTGCACATAACTGTTTAACCTCGTATATATTCTTTTTGTCGTGTTTACACAGGCGCGACAGCTTCATCACACATAGAGCCTTTTGTGATGCCTTGGTTCAAGAAAATGCAAGAACTATCCTTTCACCAAACTCCTTGATGAACACCCTTGGCATGAACAACAACCAATATTTATATGGAAGTAGTAGCAACATAAACTTAGGTCCCTTCTCCAAATTGGGCAATAACAACAACAACAACATCACAAAGACTACTACTACTACAACAACTACTAGTGGTGTTCAATTTGATCATCATCATGACAACAACCTCATTGGATCAAGTAATACTACTACTACTACTACTAACAATCCCTTTTTCCTTCAAGATACAAATCAAGATCAATACAATGCCAACAACAACAATATCAAACCATTAATGGTCCATGGCCTAATGCAACTTCCTAATCTTGATCAAAACAATGATAACAACAATAGTAGTAGTAGTACTACTATGTTTAACCTCAACTTTTTTCAAAACAATTTGTCTACCAATAGTGGAATTTTGGGTGATCATCATCATGATAACAATAATAATAACAATATAAGTTGTTCAATTCCATCACTTTATGGGGTACAAGTACTTGAGAGTAGTAATACAACTTTTTCATCTGGACCAATAATGTCAGCCACAGCATTACTACAAAAGGCAGCACAAATGGGATCTTCAAGTACAAGTAATATTAGTGCAACTGCCTCATTGTTCAAAGCCTTTGGAAGTAATGCTAGTGGTTCATCATCTAGTGGCACAAAATCTGATCATCAACCTTTCAACTTTGGTAGTGACATTACAGGTATGGTTTAATTAATTCTTAGACTTTTGATATTTTAAATAGAATCGATTTCATTCAACGTTTTAATTCAAAGAATTGCGCTTAGCGCGCCCCTTCCAACTCTCCTCTAGTTCATAAAACGGCTTTGTTGCAATGGATGCTAGAGAATTCGTAGTATCTGAAGCACTGGAGTGATTTAGTAGTCGGAAAAGGGGCCTAGAAGTGCCTATTAATATACTACACTACACTTGGATTTAATTTACACACTTATAGAGCTAAAGCGCGACCAGTCCTTGCTATTTATCTCCATCTCTTTATTTATATACTCCCCGTTTCATTTTATATGACAAAATCTTTTTTAGTATGTTTCAAGAGAAGAATAATACATCTTTTTATTTGTTTAGAAAAAAGTTCACTTCGAACTTCTTGTTCTATCCTTAGTGACATGATTTTACAATTAAAAAAAAATGTATATGACATATCTATCTCAACTCATTGTAGTACTTAGCACTATATATAGTATGTTAATATGGTTATGTGTTGTAAACATAAGATGCGGGTAAGTATTTATTTATTTATCTTATAGATCATAGATTTCAAAAGTCAGTATTTATTTTTGAACATCTTTATGTCCCTTTAATTGTCGTCACATTAATTGAAATGAAAGAAATGTTATGTTTATCTCTATTTATTATAATTTCTGGCTCGTCACTGACTGAGAAAACCACCTTGCATGATCTAGAAGATGGTGGTATGATCAATGCTTATGGAGGTGGATCACATGAAGGGTACAATACAACAACCAAATTGAACTTTGAGCAAAATCAAGGTCCACCTCAAAAGAAACAATTAACAAGAGACTTTCTTGGAGTTGGGGAGATAGTAAGAAGTATGAATGGGAGATTTAGTACCCAAAGAGAACAACAACAACAAAATAATGGATTGAACAATATGATGAACTCATTAATGGATTCAGAGAGAAACCAAATCCAACAGAGTTTTGGAAGTGCTACCAATTTTCAATGACTAGCTTGTTCAAGAAAAGAAAATGTGAAAGTTAAATCAAGAAAAGGAGAGCACAAAAAAAATCAGGTATAAGTTTAAATTTAACTCATTAATTGCACAATTGATTCTGAGTAGCTTTATCGAGATTAGAAGCAGATTATGCCAAGGCTTCTGATAGTCTATTTGACCAAATATTTAAAACTCTGAAGTGTTTATTTTTAAAAAAGTGAATTATTTGACTGAACTTATACAATAGAAGTTGTTTTCGAAAAATTAGAATTTTTTGATAAAACCCTAAGAAGCACTTTTGAAAAGTCATTGTTCACAAAATTTTGACTCTTTCTTTTTTATCTTCGATTATTCAATAAATTCCACGAACAAAAATTCTCTATATTGTTATATTAATGGTATATATATGTGTATTGAGATTATTATTTTTCAACCTGAATTTCTAACTCAACAAATACATTTTTGATGAGGAGATTTTTAGTATATTTGATCCACTTGGTTATCATTTAGCATATTTTTATACCACGAAAGATATATTTGCTCTATTTTCAATAGTTCAAAATAGTAAAAATTTCTTAAAAAGCACATAATTAATAGGGCACCCTTAATGATTTATTTTATGATTATATTTTGCAGGGTATGTATCTATGTTTGGAAGGAGGAGAATTTCAAGGATGAAAAAACTTTGTTGTTTAATTTTTCTTTAAATTATTAAGACTTTTTTTCCCTTTTTGTAGTTATAAGTTCTATAGTCTTGACTCTATTTAGTCCTTTCTTTTTAGTTTTTTATTTGATGTACTGTTTAGAAAAATAGGTCAAGACCCAAACAATATAAAGTTGATGAAAAAACTCTTAAATCTAAATGTAAATATATAATATGTTTGTTTTTTCTTAATTTCTAGTGTACTTATTATAGCAAAAAAAATAATTTGCACCAAGAAAAAACAATCAAAATAGAGAATTATTGTGATTATCATTTTTTTTTCTATTTCAATGTGATAAGTGTTACAGTCCCTATGAATGCTATGATAATTTGATTTTTTATTTAAAAAAAATGATCTCGAATTAGACGAATTTGATCTTGAATATGAATTTAACTATTCGTAATGAGCGGCAAGAGTAAAGATCTCATGAATAAGTAAGTTTGATCTCG
The DNA here is from genome assembly GCA_022817965.1 of Solanum lycopersicoides. Lineage (NCBI taxonomy): Eukaryota > Viridiplantae > Streptophyta > Magnoliopsida > Solanales > Solanaceae > Solanum > Solanum lycopersicoides. Next base: position 1,646,555 of record CM040621.1, read on the forward strand.
AATGTTTTGGTATTTGATATGCCTTCATTAAATTTGATATTGAACACCTTGTATATTTAATTTGCATTTCTGTATTTGAAGCTTGTAGAGAAATGCTTATAACTTGTAGAAAAAATTGTAGCTTACGATCCACAATTTTTCTCGACATCTTATTAGAATTTTGTGTCTTTTCTGAACTATTTAAGACATTTATTTATAGTTATAGGATAGAATAATTGTGATCAGGATAAATTCTTTTCTAACATTAAAATAAAATGGCATGACAATAATTTAATTGATCGAAACATGTCATTTATATACATGACACGTGTTTTTATTTTTTACTTGACCAAACATGCCACGTCATTTTACTACTCTCTCCGTTTCACAAAGAATGACCTGATTTGACTTGACACAGAGTTTAAGAGTATAAAAAAGACTTTTGAATCTTGTGGTCCTAAATTAAAGTTAGGTCAAATGTACAAAATTGCCCTTTGATCTTGTGGCCTTAAACATGCCACGTGAAAAACTAAAATTAAAATATTATCAAAAAGAGAAATAGATCATTTATTTTTAAACAGATTAAAAAGAAAAGGAGGTCATTCTTTTCCGAAGGAGGGAGTACTTATTAAATTTTTTTTCTACATGTTATATCACACTATATGACATATGACATGTGACATTAAATGAGGCCTCTATAATAAGATGATGACCTTGTAGCCCAAGTAAGTGAATCATTCCAACAAAATCAAATTATTAACTAAACTCATGTACATTTGTTGGACTTAAGAAGTTAAATCAATTACATTAGCAATATAGTGTGAATTTAAAAATATAATCTAAATAATTTAATCGGCGTCTATTAGTTAAATATAAATTATATCTCCAGAACAATTTATAATGATATTAAAATCAACTGAAAAAATAAGAATGGAAAGATGGTAGGTTTATAATACTAGTATATCATGTATAATCACATATATATTTGTCATTTTATCAGGTTTTTAATTAATAAATATTATTAAGAAATTTATTTGTAATTATCTAATTATATATACCGCAATTATGTAAAAACACTTCTTGTTAGCTAGATGTAACATTTTGATTTGGATTAAAAATTTAATTTCATATGTCACGTGATGTATAATGAAATACTATAAAAAATAAACATTAATTTATCGAGTGATTAATGATTTATATACATTATCCAACTAATACATGATAAATATTCTTGAACTTTGTCCCTCCCCAAAAGAAGTTCTTGAACGTGTAATATCCAATTAAATATAAATAATTTGTAAGTCATCTCGAGGCTTTCATCAAATGCCTAAATTAATTTGTGTCGAATTAAATTGTTGTTGCAATGCAAAAGATAATTAAATATTATCAATTATGAAATCCATCATAAACTGAACCCGCTTAATATTTTTGACATATTGAATAAGTTATATTTTAATTGACGAACATTAGCACTCCTAATAACATAATATATTCATTGGGGAAACGGTACTTTTAGTCCCTATGTTAAGGCTAATTTTTTATTTTAGTCCTTATGTTATTTAACTTAGCACTATTAATCTTTAATTATATCAAGTGAGTGATTTTAATCCTTCAACTAACAAACCCAACAAAATTAACAGAGAGTTCACTGCTAAAAAGGGTAATTAGGATATTTTAAAGTAATTGCTTGAGAAAACAAAACCTTTTTAAAAAAATCATTCGTTGCATAATTTATCGTTCGTCGGTGTAAGAGGAAGGGTTGATGCCTATCAAGTTGGTTTTTAAATTGTAGCTCAAATCGACGGGCTTGTTCTTCTAGATATAGATAGGGAAGACTTAGCTCGTTCTTCAAAAAGAAAGAATTAAAAAGGAAATACCCGAACTATCCCTTTTAGCAGTGAACTTTCTGTGAATCTGTAAGTTGAAGGACTAAAATCACGATATAATTGAAGGTTAATAATGCTAAGTTAGATAACACGAGAACTAAAATAAGAATATAATATTAACACAGAGACTAAAAATATCGTTTTCCCTATATTCATTTTTCATGAAACTATACAAACTTAAAAAAAACAAGAAGAGGAGAGAAAAATAAAATTATTTCTTAACATATAATAAAACGTGTAAAACAATATTATAATCTGTAAGTGTGACACTCCATATAAAAATAAGACGTGCCTAGAAATCAATAAAATTAAATTATGAGAATAACTTTTTGAAATTATAAGTTTAAAAGACAACTTCTCTAATTTTCCTTATACAAATATAGAGAAAATGATAAACATGACCTTTTATATTTGAGTGTAAATTTTAAATATTTCATTTAATATGTATTAAGTAGTTCTACTTCTTTTAAGTATCTCAAATAGTTTATTTAATATGTATGTATTAAACTAACTTCATTTCTATAGATGAACTAAGATATTACCTTTATTATCAAAAAAATAAAATAAAATATCACCTTATTACTAGATTTTCATTTTTTCTTATATTTAATAAATTTCTCGACATAAAAGATACTGTTTATGCAAAAGTTACTGAGTTTTCAAGAATTCATTTCTACCATTCTAAATCCATCATTGTTCTCTTGTCAAAGCCTTAGATGAGTTGGGTGTGCAAAAATCGAACCGACCGATAAACCGAATCGAAAAAAAGTTATTGGGTTGTTGTTATTGGGTAATTGGGTTATTGAGTTTTTAATGGGTTTATAAAAAAAAGTTATTGGGTTATTGGTTCGGTATCGGATTTTACTATTGGGTTATTGGGTAAACCGATAACCCAATAAGATGGTAATAATTTACTATTTTACCCTCCCTAATAGTTAAATATTATAATTTAATATATAACTAGACACTATAACTATATCAAATTATTAGTACTCTATCCACTTCACTCTAGACCGCTTTACTAGTTTTTATTGTTTACTAAGAACCTAAAAACCAATGTAAGGGTTCGCAATTATAGCTTTTGATTTTAGTTTTAGTTTTAGTTTTAGTCTTGTTGGACTATTTGATTTTAGTTATAGTTTGTAATTGTAGGTTGTAGCATTTGCAAGTTTGTAAATGTCCTTAATTTGATTAACATAAGAAATTTCATACTATGTTTTGGCAGTGACATGTAATTATAACCTTCGTACTATATTTAGATAAGTGAAATCATATAATATTTTACGAATATTTTCTTATTGGGTAAACCGAAAACCGAGCCGATAACTATAAAAAACCAATAAACCGAAAACCGATAAAGAATATATTATTGGTTTGTTATCGGGTTAGCATATTTAAAAATCAAAAACTGATAAATCGAACCGATAATACAAAAAATCTAACCGAACCGATCGATGCACACCCCTAATCACACTAGATTAATTTAACACAATTATATATTTTTTTATGTAATTTTATAAGTTATTAGTCTATTACTCAAAAATATTCATAACCAAAAAATAAGAGACCATTTTTATTATTTTCTCTAAAAATTTTACAGTAGTGTTGAGATTTTTTTAATTTTTTTTTTCAAAACTACAAGGAAGCTTTTTGTAATTAGAGCAAAACTAATTATAAGTATATAATAAAATATATATATATATATATGAAAAACTATATAATATAAATTATTATTATAATAGAAATTCCATTTTCTGAGCCGGAGAAGGAAACGAACAGATCGGTGTGTTACAGAAGAAATCTACAAAAGGGTAGGGTTTCCGTTTTCTCTGTCTAAGTAGTTGCCGCCGGAAAATTGAACAGAGAGAAGCCATGGACGGCGTAATGTCGGCGTCGGACCAGCAGATGTTAGTTTCTTCTTTCCTCGAAATCGCCGTTGGTCAAACCGCCGATACTGCCCGGCAGTTCCTCCAGGTTTCAAAAATTCTGTTTCTAGACTTGCTTAATATGAATGAATGTGTTTTGCTTTATTTGGTTACTGATGATAGCAGATCCGGTATTGAACTCTCCGGCTATGGCTGTGGACTAATTGTGCGATTTGAACTATATGTTACTGAATTCTAGTAGATGTTGGGTTCTAATTGTTTTAGGAGAGTTGAAGTTGTGTGTTTTCAGCATTATCCTGTTGAGATATAGATTAAGCAATTTGAGCTATAGTTTTTGTTCTTTGGGTTTTTTTGTTGTTTAAAGATCCGAGCTTTATAAAGAAGATTTTCTTTTTGTAAAATGAAGATTTGAGCTTTGTAAAGGAGAATTTTGGCTGTTAATGGCTTCGGAGTGATGCCATTGTAGCTCTACGGCACAAAAAAAAAAGCTTAAAATTGGTAGTAGTTGGATCGATGTTCTTTTATTTCGTTCTTGACCTGCAAGTTTATGATATGTTTTTTATTTTGAATTAGATTATGGCTTTAGGCTCATAGAAAGAACTGCGTTAACGGTTTGAGTGCATACAGATTTGGAATTTGGAACGATAATTCAATGATCCTACCATTTATAATGGCAATGGTTGGATAAATTTAGCACATCTGGGATACTAGTCAAGGATGAATATGTAGTTGAGGTGCACGCGACCTTCTGGACATAACCATTTTGAAAGAAAAATTAGCACCTTTGGGGCCTAGTATGTTATCATGTATGCCCAATTTTACTTTCTATCTTTATCTTGTTCCTAAAATATGAAATGGTGTATGTTATCAATTTAAAAAAAAATAAAAAATAAGACGGTGTGAAAATTGTGGAGGTTTCTTTTTGTTTGGTACATGTTCAGCATTTAGGAAAGGAGGTGGGTGACAGTTGTACGTTGGGATTTCATACTTTTTTGAGCCGTTGTCAATTGAGCCCTCTTCCCTTTTGTTGGACCTTCTGATTCCACATCACATAGAAGTTAATTTTGTCTAGCTCTGCCGACAACTTAGTGAGGATATTTATTTGGTGTATTGGTTATAACATGAGTCAATGGGTGTAAAAGAAGCAGATAATTAAATGCCAAGTAGGTACTGATGGCATTGACCTTTCCTTGAATTTGGCTCTTGTAGCATCTTGTTTTTTATATGGGGCCTATGCAGAATATTGAGTGATGGTGCAATCAGAATTGAACATTTTTCTTCATTTTTGGTAATTCTTAGAGACTAGTTTCTAAATGACGGTGATTGCAAATTTTGTGTGTGCAGGCAACAAGCTGGAAGCTTGAGGAAGCAATTCAGCTTTTCTACATAGGAAATGAGAGTGGGGCAGCAGCATCTTTTAACTCTCCACAATTGGGGAATGATGCACTTCTTGGTGATCCAAGCTTGAGGTATTTTCAAAAATAGATTACCCTGTGATCTTTCTATTTTAGTTATTCTTTTGTCCTTTTTATTTACTATTTGTATTTTTGCAATTTTTTTATTGCTTATGATCCAGTGGAGTTGTAAACGACTCAGCAGACACCAATTTGGTACAAGGCGATGGAGATGATGTACGTCCACCTTTACCTGTAAAAAGGGAAGTTCTTTATGACAATGCAGTACTTTATGGGTATGCTGTTCAACTTCTCATGCTTCTAAACTACTCTCGTTGGCTATATGTGAAAGCCTTTATTTTTTCTCATTCTCCTGTTTTACTGGATTTTAGCATGGTCATTTATGTCATAGTATACTATCGCTTTAATTTCCATGTGCTAGAAAAAATGAAGCATGGGAGGTTTTAGGAAGCTGTAAACACATCCAGGTAGGTTTTGGGAAATGTACACAAAAGTGTATTACCTTCTTGACCTTCGGTTAAGAAGGGGTTTACCTTTTCGGATTCCTATGGAAAGGAGAGAAGCGGTGTCTGTTCAAGTTGTGATTTTTCTTAGATCAACTTTAAATCTGACGTTTAAAACTGCTAATAACAGTTGTAAAAATTCTTGTCTCTTATGTGAGACATCAAAGGGCCTCTCATATTAATATTTATCTATATTACTTTAAAAGTATGAGGTCCTTAAAAATGTTCATTGAAATATTTTGCCCTTCATAATAAGATTTTACAATAGAAAATATTGTCATTTACTATTTTTTCTCAAATTATTATTAATATATACAAAGAAATCTAAATTATAAGATGTCTATGATTAAGATTGGCCTTATATTAATTATATATTAAAATCTAGAATTTTAGGCTTGTAACCACATTATTTATGTAAATTAGCTAGAGATGACACTACCATAAAAAATTGATACCATAATTCATTTTTACTTTGCAAAAGAAAAATATTTTTTCCCATACTTAGGTAACCCCTTTCTTGGAGGAAAATGTTTTGGACATCTATGAATTAAGGACCTTTCCTCTCTACAACGTCGTAACATCCTCAATGTAGTCCTCAAATGCAGTCTTGTTTAGGAGGAGATTATTCTCCCAATAGTTTTATACTTTTTTTTTTATATCAGTCATATTCAGTTGACCAAACCACTTTAATATATGATGAGATTTTTATAATTTCTCTTTGTTATAATTTCAAGGTTTCTTTGTTGGCTGCCGCACGAAGCCCTCTAATTTCGATCCCAACAATATGCTCATAATTTGAGTGCAATCGTATTCTAAGGGTATATCAATAGCTTGGCTAACTGGATGACACAATTTGCATGACAAATCATTCACAGTTTGAGAATATGCTACTAACGGCTTTTAGAAAAGAAGAATTAGGAGAACACAAAATTGTACTTGCAATCTTGATGATAATATTATATATATGGTTATGGTTATGATGCAATCAAGTTATACCATGAACTGTATTCATTATTCTGTTGTGTGCGCGTGCAATCAAGCTATGGCTCTTTCTTGCCATCTCTTGCAATATCTGGATTGGAGTGAGTGCATTTGGATATTGGAAATTGCTAATTGACTGTCTGGACAAAGAATACTAGTGGTTGTATGCATTGCTATTCTGTACTATTTGCTGTTTCATTTTCTAATTTTCTTTCTGAAGGATGTTTCCTCCCCTTTCATTTGTTCCTTTTTTTTTTTAATTGATTTTCTTTGTGTGCTTTAGTTCTTCAGGAATGGGAGGTTCATCACGTGAACCTCGTCTAGTAGTCCCCTTTCGCAACTTTGAGGAGGAAATGAAGCATCCGGGAGTCTGGGAGGCAGAGAAACGTTCTACTTCTACAGCAGATGCTGCTCAAGACAATCTTGCTTCTTTGTATCGTCCTCCTTTTGCCTTGATGTACCATGGGTCTTTTGAGAAGGTAAGTGGACCTTATCAATGGAAGATTTGTCATTCCTGCTTTAGTAAATATTTTATTTGTTTCTGTGGTGATTTTCCTTGCTATTGTTGCTCTTGCGAGGAGTTCTCTGGATTTATACATTTGAGACTTATGCCGGCTGGGGGGTTCTGTCAACTATTGAGTAGACAGGTGGAAGATTTATATGTTACCCAAGAATCTCATAATGTTGTGGCATTTCAAAAGTCAAAACTAACTAGTAATAGAAGTTATTCCCTTTACAACTAGTGATGATGTTGGTTACTTGTGTTCCCTTTATCAAGTAGAGGGGTAACAAAGTAAACTGCAATGTTGTTGGTTTTGGCTTTTCAGATATGTTAGATGTCAAATTTTCTTATTATTATGCTTCTAGCATTGCTTCATTACATCATGTTCTTTTACTAGTAACTAGTCAAGTTTACGAGCTTTGCACATGTGTATCACTTGAGTTAATAAATGCATACAAAAAGAACAATTTGTTGCTTGTATATTATATTATTAAGTACAGAACTTTAAAATATAACATTACATGGTCTACGCAACCCTCTCTTTTGTTCTTTTCTTTGGTTGGTTTAAAAGTGTTCGCATTAATATAAAAGAAGAAGAGTAATATAAATTCTCAAAAAAAAGAAAAAGAGTATTATACTTATCAAAAGTCAAAAGAAAAGAAGAGAAGTGTTTGCATTAATAACTAAAAGCACCACCATGTGCAATAAATACACTGAAGTAGGAAGTCTTACTAAAACAAGTGACTTTCCATAAACATCAGCCTACTACCTGAATGGAAGGGGATATTTTAAAGCGCCAAAATTTGAGAAAGTAGGATACTGTTAGGGAAGTAGAGAGTCTTACAAAAACAAGTGACTTTCCCATGAACAGCAGCCTACTATCTGTACGAAAGGGGATATTTTGAAGCTCCAAAATTTGAGGAAGTAGGATACTGTTAGGATCTATGAACTGAGGTCATTTGTTCTTTCTAAAAGGAAAAACTATGTTGAATGGCAATCTTTATTAATGTTCTGGAGGGCTGTATTTGTTTTACTGCATTGAATTGATTTTTAATCCATGTGTCTTATGCCTATCAAGCTGGTTGTTCTAAACTGTGGAAAAGAACAAAATCTTGCGTCAGTGGTTGCTGTCTCTTGTTTTAACTTTTTGGGTTGTGCTTCATTTGATGTTTTTGTTAAGGGAGTACATTACTATTTCGCCGAGTTCCTTTGTTTGATATTTACGCTGAATTATATGTAATTACAGGCAAAAGATGCTGCTAGAGCACAAAACAAATGGCTCTTGGTGAATATGCAGTCCACGCGAGAATTCAGCTCGCATATGGTATATCTCTTGACATCTCCTCCTCTAAACAAAGATATTGGGAACAGAGTAGCTGAGCCAATATGATCTTTTCCTACTTATGTCTGTGACTCACTTTTGGTTTGTGTAACCTGCTTTTGAAGCTTAACCGAGACACTTGGGCTAATGAGGCTGTTGCCCAGACTATCAAAAGTAACTTCATCTTCTGGCAGGTTGGTGCTCTTCCTTTCTTTCTTTTATTTCTTTCTTTTAAACTACTCCTTCTGTTTCAATTTGTTTATCTGGTTTTAACTTGACACAGAGTTAAAGAAAGTAAAGAAGACTTCTTAATCTTGTATCTAAACCTAAACATATGTAGAATGTACCAAATGTCCTTTAATCTTGTGGTCTTAAGTGCGATGTGGGTTGCAAAAAATGGAAAGAGACATTCTTTTGAAACGGATGAAAAAAGAAAGACAAACAAATTGAAATGGAGAAAATAGTTTGGTAGTCAGAATTGCATGCTGTTTTACCAGTGTGCCTCTTCTTTTATGTGTAACTTAGTAGATTTGCTAGATATATCTCCAAAGGTCACTAGAGCTGTTAGAACTTCTTGTGCTGAAGTCAAGTCTGTTAGAAATTTGGCTCTGTATGTTGTCATGTTAGACGACATCAATAGAATCTTTTGGTCTTGAAAGAAAGCAAAAGAACGAGAGACTATGGGTGTGTTTGGTACGAAGGAAAATGTTATCCATGGAAAGTTTTGACCAACCTAACACACCCTATGTGCATACGTAATGTTAATGCCATATCTAGCAGCTAGAGATAAGACCACCAATGGGTATATAAGTTTGATGTTACTCTAGCTTCCAAGTGAAACCGTAATGGACTAGCCTACATGGTAAGATGTAAGAGTTAAAAGTTCTTGAGAGAACTTGAAACAGTTATAAGTGTGAGTGATGGACCCATAAACTGTTCCATTAAGAGAGCAAAGTTTCGATTCATATATCCATGCTGAACATCTGGCCTATAGATCTGTGTCAGAATCTCGTGTTCATACTTGCAAGAGCTGATGGAAAAGACACAAAGGATAAAGCAGGCAGTCTCCTTTGTTCTATTTGGGTATTTTGCTGATGGGGATACTAAATTACTGTCATTTTACTGGAAGTCCCAAAGGGCTACATTATTCTTGTCATCGCATTGGCTGCATCGTTCTGAAAGTAGTAGTAGCTGTTTGAAAAATGTCTTTCTGTTTCACCCAATGTTCAATTTGCTTCTTTGCATGCAGGTGTATGATGATACTGAGGAGGGCAGCAAAGTTTGCACGTACTACAAGTTAGATTCTATGCCTGTCGTATTGGTAATTGATCCTATAACAGGTCAGAAGATGCGTTCTTGGCGTGGAATGGTTCAGCCAGAAACTTTGCTAGAGGTTTGGTGTTCATTTACCTTGTTCTAGTTGCCTACATAAGTTGTAGGACTTGATTAACTGTGTGTTTATAGCAATCTAATACAAATGAGGGGAACTGGTATTATTTTTTTCTGATGCAGGACCTCATATCCTTCATGGATGCTAGCCCCTCAGAATATCATGTTAATCTATCTCATAAACGACCCAGAGAAACTCCTCAGGCACCTCGTCATCCTCAACCTGAACCTCAACCTCAACCTCAACCTCAGTCACAGCCTCAGCCTCAGAGTAAGTTCAATGTTTTTCTAATGCTGTACAAAGTAACAGGTTTCAGTTTTTGAGAAAAGCTATATATTGCAAAGGCAAAGTGAAACTTCAGTGAGGTGACACTCAACAACATACCCCGTGTTGTCCCACGCAGTGGGGTCTACAAGTTCATAATATGGGCTCAAAACTCATGTAAAGAGATCACCGGCAGTTCTCGAAGTCTCTATGTCATTCATCTTGATTTAAACCTTATCATGCAATGAGAGTTGCATCTGCAGTCCATGTCAGCCTAACACATGATGTTAAGTGTATGTATGTAGCTTACCTTCATGTAGACAAAGGAGTTGATAACTGCCACCTCCTTGACCATTAACCACATTGGACATATCTCAAGTTGAATACTGCCACCTCCACCCAATAAAAGATAGAAATGAATAGAAAAATATAAATAGTCCACTCTCAATCCAAGATTGAATCTCATTATAACACTTCGTTTTGTGTTAGATGAAATTGGAGAAGAGGATGAAGAACTACAACGAGCATTGGCAGCCTCTATGGTAGGTATAGAAGATTCTGGTTCAGTTGCCTCTAAAGAGACTAATGAAGCCGCTAGTGATGTTGTAAAAGAGGAGAACTTGATAAAGAAGCCTTCTTATCCTCCTCTACCTGAAGAACCCAAGGGTGACAGGAACCTTCTCTGCAGAGTTGCAATTCGCTTTCCTGATGGACGCAGGCTTCAAAGGAATTTCTTACGAACCGACTCAATTAAGGTTAGACTTTATTTTATTTTTCCTGTTTACTAGAGTTGATGCCCCTCAACTTTGGCTTGTGGTGTATTCTGATTTGATCTCCTAGATTCCAGTCTTGTAGGCTAACATGTCAGCTTTGTGCTTATAGATATACAAATTCTTTTCAAAGAGTTCAGCATATGATTTATACATTTACAGAAGTTGAATCTCCTGAGCCCACGAGGATACATCGTCTTAGTTAGATTTAGTATTTATCCATATAATACAAGATCGTAACTGCATCTGATATAGGCACGATACTCTTTAGTAATGTACTGATTTCCTTGTTCTTTTGACACGTTAATATGATTATTTGAAGTCCCTTGGAATGCAGCCGTCTTATGATGTCTTTTATCTTTTCAGCTGCTATGGTCCTTCTGTTCTACTCAGTTTGAGGAAGCTGAGTCGAGGCCATTCAAATTCACGCAAGCAATTCCAGGCGTATCAAAGTTTTTGGAGTTCGATAACAACATGACCTTTGAGGAATCCGGTCTTGCCAATTCTATTATTTCATTCACTTGGGAGTGAGCAATGGGTTTTATTTATAGTTACTACTCAGTAAGGATGTCGATGTAAGAGGGCATGTTCCTACTGCTCGGGTGCTTTCTGCGTTATCTACTTATTTAAGAAAAGAGAACAGAAAAAAAAAAAAGTTACTTTCTGCCTTTCCTTTTTTTGCTGTTATTTTACTTTCAAATATAGTATCTTGGCTTTGATATTGTATAAGATGGTATGAAGTTTGTACATTTTGCTAAACATGTACATAATTATGATTAGTTCTTGTCAATTTTATATCTTCACCATATGATGCTATTTTTTGTTTAGGCTGCCTGGGCTTTGTCCCCCACACCATAAGTGATTTTAGCCCTTGTAAAAACAATACTGATTCTTGAATCCTTTTCATACCCGTGTCACGAATAGGTACCGCGGAAAATTCATCGTAATCAATTAGTTAACATGTTAATACCTTTAACCAAACACAATGATGAGATGAGGTGTTTTTTTTTCCCACGTTGAAGCACTACACGATCTATTCGGGTGTGGCGCTCTACGTATAATAGAATAGAATAACTGTCTCATTGATGGAATAACTTGTCTATCCCATCCCCATTTAGAATAACCCTAGAGATTGTGATCCAAGCCTTTAGTATGATACAAAAAATGGCTAACTAAATACCTTAATTTTGCATAACTATGATAAGAAATATTCACTGACCAAAATATGCATATGGGGGAGGAATTTCATCAGTTAAAAGAAAGTTGAAACACACAGTAGAAAATTTTCCAAAATCTCACTCAACTAAAAGAACAGGGTTTATTGAGTGCAAACATAACTGATTTAAAAGTTGTTAAGCTTTAACTAGCATATATGAAAGTAACAACATAAAAGAATATGGTAGGAAGGCTCAGAATAGGCGATGGATAATTTTTGTAGGAATGAAACATCCATTTTCCACCGTAAACAACTATCTTGATACAGCAGGGTAAGAGAGTGGGGGGGTCTTATGACATCATAGTTCATATATCCCACCTCTTCTTCGCGCGGAACATCAAAGTTGAAGATGTGATGTCATCTTGAGGCACTTGAAGCATAAATTGTACTTTCATCTTCATGGGAGCTGTCTTGGCTTTTCCGCTTTCCTCGCCAACCTAAACAAACAGAAGAACATGATATGAAAATCCATGCTATAGACTACGATTTCAAAGAAAATGATACATCATTCAATCATATGCACTCCTTATAGAGTGAGCAATTAGGGCAATGCCCAATTTCGTATTCTTTCAAATTTGTTATGCATGCAATGATTAGATAAATAAGCACCTGTATACTATAAGGGGTCGTTTGGTTGGAAACATGTTATCCCATCACTATGATATAAATGGTGCGATAAGTTACCCCAAACATGGCAACTAAACAACATAAAAGTTTTTTATCCCATCACTATTATTTTTAATCCCTCGCACCAAACGAGCCCTAGGATTATCACAGAACACTGTTAGTGATTTGCACTTTCTGTGTCTTTTTCTTTATTTCATGTCATCAGGATCAATATGTCAAATGGATGAAACCATATCAGGATCTTGATCATAAGCTAAACTATTCAGTATCGTGACAACTGTGCAGCGGCCAGAATAAGTGAAAAAGACAATAGAACGAATGGGTTATCAGGTCACACAAGAAGATGAAATAAAAAATAATCACATGAGACAAAAAGTAGAAAACCTTTTAACATATGATAGTGTGATCTCCATATCATTAACAAACAAATGAAGCAAAAATGTTGAATATCAGCATCTGCATGTAGTTCTCACATTTACTCTGCTGGAAAGGATCCTCCAGCCATCCATATGAAAAATCAATTTTTTCATACTCTTTCTAAGCCATGCGTATAATGAAAAATTACTAAGTTGTTAAGAATATCGTGGTAGTTAAAATTAGCATAATTACTAACCTAAGCCGTAATACCGGTTAATTGAATGGCAGCACCCACTGCAATAAACTTTGTGTGTGTGTGTGTGTGGGGGGGGGGGAGGATCTGTTCCAATAGACATTCTCGAGAACTGATTGGATACAAAGGTTTACACCTCATCTGAGGAAGGTCGATTTTTTTTACAGTGGGTTTTGTTTGAAAGAGACCTTCCTCTTTTATTGTTTCTACCTTTAAATATTGTCGTAGTGTTCAGGCTAGTCGTCTTCTAGACATTAAGAACAAAAACATACTAAAAAGGGCAAGTAAAACTTCAATTGTTAAAGAAACAACCAATTTGAAGTAATGAAAGGAACATGTCAAAGCTATCAACGTACTTTTTGATAAGAGCTGTCAATGAACTTGAACATAACTACTAAGACAAATTTTGGAACTGAAACTTTTTTTTTTTGAAACTGAATAACTACTAAGGTAAATTAAAGCAGCATACCAATTAAAGCTCAGTTTGTTCCCATTTGTGAAAGGGTTGGCAACAGAACTTACCCAAAGAGATGCCCACCCAAGTCGCACTTCTGAATCATAACCAGCTTTAAACTTGTAGTCTTTTCCAATATTGTGTTTATAGACGGTGCTCCAGTAGTTTGTGTCCAAATTATACCAGTAGCTGACCCCAAAAAAATATATCAATAGGTTGGCAGTTAAAATAATCAAGTTCATGAATACAAGACTATGAAATCGATGGTGAATGTAGTATATCCATGAATTTCATAAAGGAACTGATATATTCAACAATCTGCAGTTGTAATCATGAGAGGAACTTCAAAACTTGGAGCTATTTCCATATGAAGAAAAAATGTATTATTATGTCTATACGACGTTGCATGAATCAGGTGGTATAAAAGCAGTTCCCACCCTTATGGTATATTCAGGAAAATAAAGGTTCATTATCCAAACTCCAGAAGCATAATCTCACTATATCAGTTTCTAATCAAACAGTGACATCTGATATATAGTACATTTTGTTTGTAAGTAAAAAAAAAATACTAATGTTAGATATGATATGCATATGCATAGGAAAATCATAACATATTATATACCAAACAAACATTAAGGTCAAATGAAGATATAGAGTGGAGACATTACCTCAACTTGTCTGAAGGACCGAATTGACGCTTGAAGGCAAATGACATTGCATTTGAAGGCAAGGAAATGCTAGGAATAAATGTCATTTGCTCATCCTGAAACATAGGAATGGTCAACTCCAAATAGAGATTCAAATGTAGAGAGGAACTTCTAAGCCATATAAATTATGGAATCAGATGCTGCAGGTCTTTAAGATAATCAATTTTGATGTGCATTTTAGATACATGGGGACAGAAGAACCGAGGGAATCAATCGAATCAAAATGAATGTGCGGACCTATTCAAAGAGAATGCAAAGGAAAAAGTCTCAGAAAAATACATAACTAAAAAAAAAACATTTAATGTGATTTACAGCATAAGTTTCAGCAACAAATATTGTTATTTCAGACACCATCAATTTCTACCACAGGTTGTCGATTTAAAGAGAGGGGAAAAACAGCTAAAAACCTATGAGAATCCAAAAGATGACTTGCCACTCCAGATATATGATATAATTCTCTTTTCACCTATTATCTATTTCTGTTTTTTGTATCTTTATCTTTTAAGTTACTAAACACTAATAAGGGCAATTACATTAAAGTGAAATATGAAACAAATCCTTCATAAAACACTAAAACATAATGCAAATTTAGTATTGTCACATGTTGGTTTACAAAATTTGCTTCACTTCACATGTTCAGCCTAAAAATATGCTTCATGTGCTCTCCTTTCAAGAGTAATAGACCACCTTGTGTGTCTCTAAGAGAGAGAGAGAGGGAGCATTCCATCTGGTGTACAACTAAATACCAAATGATATAAAACAGTAACCAACTGCTTAACAGCCAAGAAAGAACTCAAGAAAAGCATAAAGGACTGGACATCTGCAATCCAATAAAAGTTGGGTCAAAACAAAATGAACAAGTAGTGAAAAAGAAACTACCTTAAAGCAGTATCTCAGATCCAAAGCTTCATCCCTGTATTTTGCAGTACAAACTCCATTCAGGATCTGGCCTTTAAGGATTCCATTCACTGATAGTATTCTCTTTGCTTGCTCCTCCTCCTCCTCCTCTTTCTCCTCTAGTGAAACTTCACCTAGAGGAAATCTGATGGTTGCTCTTGGCTGCGGCAGGATGATTACAGAATGAATGAGACACAAATGTTAGATAAAGCACAGATAGAGCCAAACTCAGATGCCAGTCTTCGTCAAATGTAAGATACTAATAGCATTCTGAAAATCTAAGCTTTCTCCTCACTGTCCCAACAGAAAGGTAGGATTTCATTGTATAGCACAACTGCACAACAATATACAATGCTATATCTATCAGTAATGAAGTGCCAATCAATATGTTTACACACGAGCTAAGAAGCTGCTAGTACTGTAACCTCAGTATTACATTCTCTGTGATCTTTTCAAAGGTAAACCAGGAACCATACACAATATAATCAACCTACAGAATGAATATTTCCAACAGTAATTTTTCTCAAAAATAACCTCGAATCCGAATCAAATACTGTACATAGAGATAAGGCCATACCTTGCCAATTGCCGGAACAGCAGAAGACAACTCAAACTTGTAAGCTGGACCTGCCAGATCAGCTACCATAGCCAGTTCTCCTTGTTGCGACTAGTATGACCAAAAGTAGTGTGAGTGAGAAGTGGTATAGTGCACATAAACCATGAAAACAGAAACAATCATATCACATACTAGATAATAATACGGAGACTGAAGCAACACATAAACGAGTCAAAGTGTCACATGTATTTCTAGAGAACTAGAGTTTAATAATGATAATGCAACATCAATTGGCAATAAACTTGCCAATAACTTCAGCACAAGTTAGAAACACAACAGGATAGCACATAAAAGATAGTAAAGAAAGCATGTGCATCTTTATGAGTGCCAAGTTATCCAAACTCCGTATTGTCTACTTCGTCCAACCCATTTTGTATGATGGTGTTTGACTGGATTAGGAGTTCAGGTTATAACAACAACATACTCAGTGTAATATAGAGTGCACACAGACCTCACCCCTACGTCAGAGGTGAGGCAGAGAGGCTAATACTGATAGACTCACGGTTCAAGACAAAACAATTTCAGAAAAAGATGTAATGGAAGTACAAGAGACAATAGAAAATAACAAATACAACAAATAGTAGCAGAACAATACTACAACAATAATCCTAAAATCAAACTACACAAAACAACAGATAGTAAGGACAACAAGCCAATACACTCCTATTTACTTGTATAGATGCACTCCTACACACTCACCTTCCATCCTAGTTCGTCTATGTGGAGTTGCACAAGAAAAAAGATTTTCAAGATACAGACTTTCTATACTGTTTAAAGCTTGCACCAGATGGGAAATCGGAATAGCCTGAGACAGTGCAAGTGGGGGATTTTGGGCTAGTCTCCCGCCTCACATTCATACACAAATCGATAAGCAAAACATATGTACTACATTTATCCTTTTTTATTAATAATCAAGAAATCGGTCTGGAACCAACCTTTAGGGCCAACTGTAGCATTCTAAACTCGGGGATGACGGGCCACCTCTCTACCCTTCTCAACTATATACTGGACTTAGCTCGCTTGACACAAGGCTTGAACTTGTGACCTAAGACACAAGTCCCTCAAACTTTGTCAAGTGAGCTAACCCTTGGGGACCTATTTATATGACAAAATACAGTTTAAGGCGTCATGTTTTCTTTTACTTCGATTTTTTTGAAACATTTCCTAAATATAATCATAATAAATTATGACTTGCATTACTTCATAGATAATTTTCAACTATGTATCTTAAAGTTCAAAAAATATTGAACAATGGATATAGTATTAACCTGAAATAGAGCCTTAAAGAACTAGGTAGTATAAACTTTGAATATAGATGATATCTACATAAATGGAGGTTATATATATGGAAGAATGAAATACCACATGTGGATATATAGACACATAAATCTGCCGATATCATAGTATCATCATTCATTTGGAACAGAGACAGTATAAAATTAGACAAATAAAAGGTCAAACTGTACAGCATACAAAATCACATAAATATAAACACCCCTACAGTAGCAGAACAAGTGTCACACAAAGCAGTAATGTTCACACCTTCACAACACATGCAGTATTGAAATGCAAACCAGAAGCAATTTAAGGAGCATCAATATATTTAAGATTTGTTGAGGCAAGCAATGTACTCTTTGATTAGGATTTATAAAGCAAAACCGCAGCCCAATGCACTAAACATCCCCCATTCGAGCAGGGTCCGGGAAAGCATTTTCTAACAATGTTCAGCTATAAAATCATAACTTGGATTACCTTTTCAGTTTCGAAGAATATAAACATTTCTATTTTTCAGAGACTACTCCAAAAGATAATGGTAAGGTCTGTGTACACACTACCCCCTCCCAAACACCACTTGTTAGATTATTCCGGGTATATTGTTGTTGTATTCTATTTTCACATAAGTTTAGAAAATCAAATAAAGGTCAAGCTGCATAGAATTTAAAACTCCATAATCAAAATACGAACACCAATACTCAGTACCCACAAAAAAAGTGTTTACATAAAACGTATAAATTTCACACCTTTACTTCATGAACAGCCTTAAACTGCAAACCAGGAGCCACATCAAACGAAGCATTGACAAGAGCATTCTTCTCTTCAATATCATAATGAAGTGACAAATACTTCGAAGTTAACGCCAATTGAGGATCCGATATCTCACCCTTACCATTATTCTGAAATGAAAACTTCAACTTCGCCAAACTATCCAGCACTTTGCATGAAATTCTGTGGAAGAATACAGAGCTATCGCTGTCAAACTCCGTCGTCACTCTTATCTTCGGCCGTTGCCGGAACCATGCCGCTGGAACAAATCCACCACCGCTAGTCACCGGCGGTGATTCCGGTGGAGATGAAGGCGGTGCTGATACAATTAAGGAGTTAGGGTTTGGTGGAGATTTCAATTCCAATTTGGTTTCCGCCATTAGAAAATGGAAATTTTGTAGAATTTTTGTGCTTTTGTATATGAGAGTGAGAGAGTAGAGAGTGGACTTAATTTTAGGCGGAAATGTATATGAAGATTTATTTCTATTTATTATCCTTCATTTAGGAGATATCTAACATTCTTTTTCGACTGTCGGTATTTATCGTTTCATAAATGTAAAATAGTATCGCTTCGGCTAACAATATTCGATTATTATATAGTGTTCAACGCTCTTCTATATACTTTCTTTTTGATAACGATATTCTACTATTATATAGTAATAATTATACGGAGAGAGAATCTTAAGAAGCAGAAAATCTTTCAATTTCTCAATTTCTAAATGGGGAACGCCTTTCAATTCTTATGTCTTAACAAAACGAGAGATTTCTTCTGTATTATCAATTTTGTCCTAACCCCACCTTTCTTAAACGCATCTGATCACTTCAAAAATCATGTTAGTCAACTCCACAAGTGATAAATATTAAAGTAAAACCTCACTAAATTAATATAAATGAGACCATGAGATATTATTTTATAGAGGTATTATTTATTTGATAAAGTAATAATTATTAATTTAAAGAGTGTTTTGAGATTCAATGAAGGTTAATTTGATAATATCAAATCATTATATCTTACTAATTTATGTATCATAGAATTCACGAAAAAGTTTATTATATAAGCACATTAAATATATAAAATCATTGTATCTTACTAAATTATGTATTCATATTTAATGAATTTATATATAAAAAAAGTTTCATTATACATAAAGTACAATTTATATGTATAACTCATCGTAAGAGTATTTTTTGTTAAATGATTTATTGTAATATCTAGCGAAAATGTTTTCTAAATTTTTTATCTAGCCAAACATGATAAAATTATGTATCATATTTAATGGCTAGTGGGCCCCAAAATGTTTCTTTTAGCTCTCCCTACTCTTCTAAATTTACCCGATGAATGAATGCAATACATAAAGGCTTTATCTACGACATTTGCTATTACTATTTTTCATACAAAAGAATGAATGATTACGAAATATTTACTGCTTTGATTTGGTCTATTCTAAATGCTTCATTCGTCTTCTATAATCTATACCATTGTCGTAGCCAAAAGGTCCCTTTTTACATGCATTAATCCCAAACTATAATGAAATACACTTCAATCCTACATAAGCATCAATAAGTCATAAAACATCATATATTTTTATTTGAGATTGTTATAATTAAAAGAGATATCATATTTTATATGGTTAATAAACCACTAATAGACGAATAAAACACATAAATATTACTCTTTCCGTTTCACAAAGCATGGTCTAGTTTGACTATACGGAGTTTAAGAAATAAAGAAGACTTTTGATCATGTGGTATAAATTAAAGTTATGTGAAATGTACAAAATTGCCCTTTAATCTTCTTGCCTTAAACATGTCATGTGAAAAGTTGTTACCAAACAAAGATATTTTTATTAACAAACTAACAGGTGCAGGTTATTTTTGAAACGGAGAAAGTATTTTTTTTTTTTATATAAAATAAGTAGATTACATTTAATAAATAAACCAACATTTTCACATATTTAAAGGATTGACCATGCATTAAGCCAAAATGGAAAATATACAATAATAACATACACAATATAGTCAATCACACAGATAAAATAAAAAGAAATAGTATAACACTATATCGTTATAAGTTTCTCTACCTTTTATTATGATTTAAATATATCAAAAGTACAAAAAAAATTACAAATCTTATCTATGTTGAGTTATGAGATGATGGAAAAAATTAATTAAAGGTGCAAGTGAAGAGACATCTACCCTTGGGAATAAAAGCAAAATGAATACCACCTGTAATTAATTACCTTGAAATGCTTAGAAATGAAGAGTCCACGTATTATATATATATATATATATATATATATATTATATATATATATATATATATATATATATATATATATATATAGACTATATATATAAGCCATAAGTAATATAATTCAAAGTATTAAACAGTTTATTTGAGACAAGAAGTGATTGATCAGAGACATGGGAGGATATTAGTATTAGCTACAAAATTTATCTGTAGCTAAATTTCTATTAAATATTGAAGTTTGTACACATAATATTCAATGTTAAGTTTTTTAAATTTCGATTTCAGAAGGTAAGCATGGAAAATAGTATAGATGCATTACCAACACGTTACTTGTTGAAGATTGAATCATTTTCTCTTCCCCAGAAATGGTATTTACAAATATGAATCAAATGGTTCGAAATCTG
>CM040621.1:1667301-1697528 GCA_022817965.1 Solanum lycopersicoides
TTTTTTTTTGGCTAGATACAACTATTTTCTTGGTCTCCAGGGAAGACATTTAAATGAGCATAAAACTTATCAATCTATGTAACTTAGGTAGGTCTTTTAATATTCTTTATTTAAACTAAATCATAAATATTTGTGAAGCTATAGATCCTCATAGTACTATAGAAAGACGTTTTTTTCCTAGATTAACTAAAAAAAAGTATGTCACATAACTCAAACAATCACATACTCAAAAAATGTGCTGATGGTCTCATCATCCAATTAAAGGTTGATTCAGGCATACTTATAGTAACTGTTTGTTTAGCTTCTACAATCCCAGTAATTCCTCTCCCAAATGTTGTTTCATCAAAATCTTCATTACTTGTTTCTCCAAAGGAACTGACATATCCAGCTGGTTCATCATCTGGTGGCAGCCTAGAAAACGATTTATATCCGTGTCGTTTCCTTTTCACATACTTTGATCCATCAAATATTACATGAAACAAGCCCATCTTTCCAGATTGAGAGGTGGCATTTTGTATCATCAACTCATCATTTATAATATCGTTCTCGTACAGAAGATGCATCCCCCAACCTTTGATTGCAACATTTGCATCAGTCTCACAAACCTCAATTTGAATCCAGTCGTTAGGATTGCAAACATGTTTCTCATACATTGACCAAAAATTATCAAATGATGTATAGGCCAGTAGAGTGTGCCCTGAATCAGGACATTCCTCACTTCCTACTGAGCCAATACTTTTAAAAAACACCCCAGTCTTTCCATCGTGCCTTACGAGCTTAAACATGACCAGAAATCCCGGGATTTTTTTAAGGTAAGCATTATTCATACAGGAAGGTTCCTTAAAACTGTCAAAAACAACACAAAGAGCAAAGCCCATGAATTTGTTTGTGTACCAATTTTTAGGTAGCTTCACTGATAATGAAGGACCCAAGTTCTTGTACATAAACCAGTCAGGAACTTCAGATCCAGGGATACATATACTGAATTCGTCATCCACCATCGATAATCCCTATATTATGCAAAATATGTTATAGATTCTTGAGTTAACGAAAGTGTACATATATAAAGAGCTATTTACTTACCTTGAGCATGTGATTCCACAATGAATCAATAATAGCAACATCAGGTTCATTTTTGACAAGTTGGTGACATTGAGTAAGTGAAACTCGAGACAACATTGGATATTTGGTTAATTGATCAATGCCAGTACTCCTCAGTGATGTACATTCATCGGCATACACCTCTTCTATACTTGAAGGAAGCTCTGGAAAAATCTCGAGCCTCTTACAACCAACCAATTCAACAACTTTTAGTCGAGTTAGACCATTGATGCTTGCAGATGGAATATCAACAAAGTTATTGTTCCCGAGATTCACTTCCTCCAAAGATGGCAAGAACCCAAGATTAGATAGGATTCCTCCTTCTGAAATATTGCAGTCACTTATGTCCAGCTTTGTCAATGAGCAAAGACCTGATAAATTAGGAAAAACCAGACCGATAGAGTTGTGGCCTTTCCTAAATAGCCGTGACAAAATGAGTGAACTCCATACTTGTAAACCCAAAGCATTTTTACATCCCCGGAGAGATAAGTGCTTAAGGTTCTTTAGCTGAGAGATAGAGGAAGGCATTGTTCGGATGGCTGTGTCATCACAATGGAGCTCCTCTAAACCGTCTAAAAGTCCCAAATCATCTGATAATTTTTCGAGTCTTGAACATCCGGATAGGTCAAGTGTTCTTAGACACTTCAATCTAAAAATACTCCTTGGAAGATTCTCAAGATACTTGCAGTTACTTAGATTTATCAATTTTACTCCTGAAAAGTTGTCAATTGATTCGGGTAGTTCTCTCAAACCAGTTCCTTCCAAGTACACTTGTGACAAACGATTCATTTCTTCTTTTATTTCCGACAACTTTTTGAGTTTTAAGCAGCCTGATAGTATCAAAACCTTAAGACTTTCCAATTGAATGATCTTCGGTAGGGTCTTTAAATTGCTACAGTTCTTCAGATTTAACAAGACTAGCCTTCTGAGATCTCTAACAGAAAAATTTATTTCTACCAAATTTACACATCCTTCAAGAACCAGCCTTTCAAGATTAGGGATACCTGAAAAATCCGGGGTCTTTACTAGCTTCCGTGACTCACTAAGGTTGATGTATTTCAATTTTCCTAGAACCTGTCATAATGCAATAAGTTAGTTTAATTTGGACGAATACTCCATTATTATGTGAAATGTTAGAAAAAGGAACA
Source organism: Solanum lycopersicoides (assembly GCA_022817965.1). Classification (NCBI taxonomy): domain Eukaryota; kingdom Viridiplantae; phylum Streptophyta; class Magnoliopsida; order Solanales; family Solanaceae; genus Solanum; species Solanum lycopersicoides. The sequence goes on from CM040621.1 coordinate 1,669,551, forward strand.
ATAGATAACCTTGGAGCCTTGCCAAAGTTGTATGATTCGACTATCTTTCAACTTCAAACCAACAAGCTTTTCGCCCTGAAAACTAACAGGCAGGCTTCTTAATGGATACGCGTGCCAATTGAACCACCTCAACTCACCAGGAAGGAAATTAGGGCCCTGATGAACATTTTTGTTCTGGATACTGAGAAACCTTAGTCTGCTCATTTGTGTGAATGCCGCGCTGCTGATATTCACTTCTTGTGCAAAAGCCAAGTTCAGTGATATGCCTTCAATCTTTTCAGTGCCCTGTGCGAAAAAATTGGATATTTATAAAAATATTCAAAAGCTAACTAATCAGAAATGATCATTTGTGCAAAATACTTACCAAATCTCCAGCAAGTACATGAGAAATATGATCAGGTAACCACAACCTACTATATCTTGTTGGATCATCGGAAGCTTCTTGACGGATAATATACCAACACATTTCTTGTATCAATTGATGCACCAGAATTCGACCTTGTGAAACCGTAATCAGAGATTTCTCCATGAGAAGTTTTATGCCAATAACAGGACTAAAATTAAAACTCTCTAATATTCTTGTAACTGATTCTTTCTTCTTTCCTATAAAGAAACACACAATATCTAGTAATATCTTTTGTTCAATTCTGTTTAGTCCATTGAAACTTAATTCGAGTTTCTTCACAATTTCATCTTCTGGGATTTGTTCCAATCGTTCCACTTCACTCGTCCATTCATCCAAATCTCTTCCATACAAGAAACTTCCGAGGACTTTCAGAGCCAACGGGAGTCCATCACAATGCCTTATAATTTGAGCTGAAACATCCCTAAATTCATCCATAAGACGGTTTTTCTTAAAGGCATATAGCTTAAAGAGCTGCAAACTTTCGTTTTCATTTAACGTTGTCAATCTGTATATCTTCTCTACCTCATGTTCAACAAGCAAGTGCTTATCTTTAGTTGTTATGATAACTCTACTTCCATGACCAAACCATTCACGTTTCCTCGCTAAAACATGTAACTGATCTACGTGATCAACATCATCAAGAACAAGAAGAACCTTTTTGTGCTGTAATCTTTGTATCTGCATATTGACTCCTTCGTATAAATTGTTGATGTTTACATCTTTCATGACAAGTATCTCAGAAAGAAGTATGGCTTGCAAATGCTCTACGCCTTGTTTTGCAGAACGATCTCTAACTTCATGAAGAAAACACGAACCTTCAAAATGACTCCGAATATTCTCATAAATGACTCTAGCTAGAGTTGTCTTCCCAACTCCACTCATTCCATATATTCCAACGAAACGAACTCCACCAGACCCCATGCCAAGCATTTTATACACTTTGTGCATACGTGACTCGATTCCAACAAGATTTTCAGCGTTTTTCGTGTGTCTCTGACCACACAATCTAGCCATTATATCTTCCACAATTTGCTTTATCACTATAGCTTCATGCCTGCATACCACAAAAAAATATCAATGATTTTATTTTGCATGCTTTAGTCACTAATTTTAGTATAACCGTGGTATCTGAGCCAACTAACAATGTTTTTATCTCTGAATCCGAAATCTCATCCGCTTCATTGACTGTTAGGCCACAATGTTTTTATTGTGGTAGGAATATGTGAGAGTCTGAACATATATTTGGACTACTTTTTCCTTGCAATTTGGCAACTTTTAGCCTAATTATGGTTAAGGACTTATGAGTTAAGGGGTTAGAATAATTCAAATAGAAAAAACATCCTAAACTATTGGAAACAAAATAAAAATATATCCCTCATTTTAGTAGCTCAGTTAATTAGATACCTAAACTTTATTCCTCATGTCGTAATTCCCCCTCGTTTGCCTACCCCAAATCCCAATTTAAAGGGGGAAATTCCTTATTGGCTAAGGTCTCATTTGTTTTCACTTAATGAAGTCTGAATCTTAATCACTCAAATTCGGCTCATTACATGTGTTTGGTTTTTAGTTCTCAATCTTAATTATTCAGATTCAACTCATTCAAAAAGAAAACCTTTGAATGGATCTGAAAACAACTGAACGATCAAATCTTATTCGATATTCGCATAGATGGAAAGTAGAAACTAGAAAGTATTCAAAGAAAAAATTGATTTGTCTACAAATTGGTCAAAATTATTTTTTCTTCATACATACCAAATACACTCTTGGAGTAAGTTATTTTTATACTCAAACATGTGTAAAGTAGCAAGTATTCAAGAAATAATTGATTTATGCATAAATTAATAAAAACATATTTTCCTTCATATATTACCAAACACACTCTTCGATTATGTAATTATTCAATACTTACACACGTGAAAAAGTAGCAAAGTATTCAAAAAAAAATAATTGAACTGCGTACAAATTGAATATTTGATAAATACTTACGCATTGGAAGTATTTGGCAAATCCCAACCAGATAAATTAGCTGCTTCCTCTAGTGCTCCTCTCCATTTTTGCACCTTGAAACAATCTTCATAATTGTTAAATGCTTCTTCAAAGCTCGATTTTTGTTTTCTTACTGTTGATGGATCTACATCATAGAAAATCGGAATAACAATTTGTGTTTTCACGTTCTTGCATTCAATGATCTTCACTACTTCATCCAAACACCACGTCGAATTAGCATAGTTCTTTGAGAAAATAATCAAAGCTATGCGCGATTCTTCAATTGCTCTTGTAAGTCCTGGTGAAATAGAATTACCTTTCTCTAATTTATCGTCATCTTTGAATGTGTTGATCCCTTTTTGTTGAAGTGCAACATAGAGATGATCAACAAAAGTTTTACGTACATCTTCACCTCTAAAACTTAGAAAAACGTCGTAACTCCATCGAAAAATTTCGGGAGTTATTGGAATCAAACAAGTACTACTACTTTTTTGTTGATTCATTTTCGTGGCTAAATGATATTAACAAAAAACTTGGTTATAAATATAATTAAAAAAATTTAAACACTGATGTCAAGTCTTAAGGTGACTTTATTAAAAACGCATAAATAAATGTGTGGGGTAGAAAGTTGCAAAATTAATTTTTGCTAGAGGAATGAGTCAATGATGAAGTATACGGTGAATGTGATGACCCAATTATAATTAAAAATATATAATGTTGTCATTGTCAAAATCATCTAGATGCTTCATTGACTAAACTAACATAAAAATAATGAAACTACTAAGAAATTAAGCGTAATATATAAATAGCCTCTTAAATTAATTTATATATTTTACTTGAACATCTCAATTAAACGTGATATTCATAAGAAACCAAACACAAAACTGCAATTGACACACACAAATTGTTTGTCCACTTTAACAAAAAAAAATTGTGACTGCGTAATTCCACCCAACTCATTACAGATGTACTCAGAAAACTTTTTTAGAAAATTTGTTTGGGTGCTCGGAGGGGCCAGATCCAAGGGCTGCACACGAATAAACAAGAAAGTTGCATATATCTAAAAGTTGTCTTGTAAATGCGAAAATATGCCTAAAAAAAGGTGGGACTGTACGTAACGCTTCCCCAACTCATTACAGAGTTCCTCAAGAATTTTTTCAATTTTTTTTTTTGAGAACACCGAGGCGTCAGATCCATGGACTAATACACACAGAAAATAAAGAAAATAGAGTAATTCCTTAAAGTTGGCTTATAAATGCGAAAATATGGCTGAAAATGGGGGGACTGTATGTAACGCTTCCCCAACTCATTACAAAGGCCCTCAAGAAAATTTTTCAGAAGTTTTTTGGAGGCTCCTAGGCGTCAAATTTATGGGTTAATACACAAAAAAAATCAAGAAAGCTGCGTAATCCTAAAAGTTGGATTGCAAATACAAAAATATGCCTGAAAAAAATGGTGGGATAGTACGTAATACTTCCCCAACTCATTATGAAGGTCCTCATAAACTTTTTCTGTAACTTTTTATTAGTTGCTCCATGCCATTAGATCCATAGACTAATACACACGAAAAACCAAGAAAATGGCGTAATTCCTAAAAGTTGACTAGTAAATGTGAAAATAAGCATGAAGAAATTGTCGGGTTGTACGTAACGCTTCTCAAACTCATTAAGAATATCCCTTTAAAGATTTTCCAGAAAAAATTTAGGATGCTACGAGGTGCCAGATCCATGGGGTAATACATACGAAAAACTGAAAAAACCACGTAATTTTCAAAAGTTGGTTTGTAAATGAGAAAAAAATGCCTGAAAAATGGTGGGACTGTACGTAACGCTTCGACAAGTGATTACAGAGGTCCTCATAAAGTTTTCCCGAAAAATTCTTTTGGATGATTTGAGGTGTAGATCCATGGATTAATAGGCATGGCAGACCAATAAAGTCGCTTAATTCTTAATGTTACATTTTAAATGCAGAAATATGCCAGAAAAAATTGTGGGACTGCACGCAACACTTCTACAACTGATTACAGGGAACCTCATAAAGTTTTTTCAAGGTTTTTTCAAGAAAAAAATCTTATGTGCTCGGAGGTGCCACACTAATGGAATAATACAAACGAAAAAATCAAGAAAGTCACGTAATTCTTAAAAATTGATTTGTAAATGTGAAAAATATGCATGAAAAAATGATGGAATTGTATGTATCGCTTTCCCAACTCATTACAATTGTCCTCATAGAGTTATTTTTAAAAATAATGGGCTTCTCCTTGGTGTCAGATCTATGGGATAACATACACGCAAAAACAAAGAAAGTCGTGTAATTCCTAAAAGTTGACTTGTAAATGCGAAAATATGTTTGAAAAAATGGTGGGATTGTACGTCGATCTTCCCAACTCATTACGAAGGTCTTCATAAAAACTTTTTAGATTTTTTTGGCTATTTAAAGGCTTCAGATCCAAGGATTAATACACATGAAAAAACAAAAAAGTCGCATAATAAAATTAGCTTGTAAATGTGAAAGTATGCTTGAAAAATGGTATGATTGTACGTAACGTTACCCCCAACTCATTCTAGTGGTCCTTACAAAGTTTTTTCAGAATTTTTTTTAGGGTGCTTCGAGGCGGAAGATCCATCGGGTAATACACATGAAAAACAAAAAAAGACGCATAATTTCTAAAAGTTGGCTTGTCAATGTGAAAATATGCCTGAAAAAATAGTGGGATTGTACGTAAAGCTTTCCCAACTCATTACGGAGGTCTTTATAAAGTTTTTTTCATATTTTTGTTGGGTACTCCAAGGCGCCAGATCTATGGGATAATATGCATGAAAAATCAAGAAAATCACGTAATTTCTAAAAGTTGGCTTGTAAATACGTAAATATATTTGCAAAAATGGTGGGGCTTACCATACTTACTACGGAGGTCCTCATAAAATCTTTTAAGAAAAGAATTGAGTGCTCCGAGAAGTCACATTCATGGGCTAATATATAAAAAAAACAAGAACGTCACCTAATTTCTGAAAGTTGGCTTGTTCATGCGAAAATAAGCTTGAAAAAATGATAGGATTGTGCGTAATACTTCTCCAACTCATTACGAAGGTTCTAATAAGTTTTTTTTTTTAAATAATTGGGTGCTTCTAGGCACAAGATCCATAGGCTAATACACACGAAAAAACAAGAAAATAACGTAATTTCTAAAATTTGACTTGTCAATGCGAGAATATGGCTGAGGAAAACGGTGTAACCATACGTAACACTTCCTTAACTTATCGTAGAGGTCCTCATAAAGGTTTTTCCAAAACAAAAAATTAGATGCTTCGAAGCACCAAATTCATGGGGTAATACACACAAAAAATTAAAAAAATCACGTAATTCTTAAAAGTTGGCTTGTAAATGCAAAATATGCCTGAGAAACGGTGAAATTGTACGTAATGATTCTCCAACTTATAACGAGGTCCTCATAGAGTTTTATTAGAAATCTTTTTGGGATGCTTCGAGGCACCAAATCAATGGGATAATTGATGTACCGTGGTTTCACGGTATTTCTAATGCTTTTTCCTTAAGTTTAGTGTATGTCGAGAGCCTTTTTGTGTTGATTTTGATATAAGTTTCTCTTTGTTTGCAGAAAATCTGTCTAAGGAAGAACGCGGGAGTTTTTGAGAAAGAATTGCAGAAGAGACCACCTACGGAGCCTATGACGGTCCGTCGCGGCTGTGACGGTCCGTAGGTGGCATCGTAGTGAAGGAAGAAGTTGCTGAAGGAAATTTGGGGAAGTCTGACCAAGTGTGGGATTACGGAAGTTCGTGACGGACCGTCACAGATGCAACAGTCCGTTCTGCATGTTCGTCGTACTGATCAGAGAGTAATCCCAGTACCCAAAATTCCAAAGTTCAAGTGTTTTGGAACGAAGACCCTCGACGGACCGTCGTGCTTGAAACGGTCCGTCATACCTGTCCGTCTAGGGGAATGAAGAAAGCAACATGAGAGGATGTGAAGTATGGGACGACGGAGGCTATGACGGTCCGTCACGTGGTCCGTCGACCCAGACGCGTTTGGACAGATTTTTAGTAAATAGAATCCTTATTTGATTAGGTTTTTGTTTTTATTATAAATAGTTGAAAAACCTCGTTTTTGAGGTTAGACTTTCTGGATAATTTTTAGTTTATAGTTCTTCGATTATATTATAAAACTCTCGATTTTGGGAATTAAGATATTTTCCGGGAATTGATTGTTGTGGATTTCGTTGATTAATCAAGTTAAATTCTGGGAAATTATTCGTTTTCATAAAAGTAAGTGCATGAACTCTTCCATTAACGATATGAATTGTGTAATTACGAACATGGGTAACTAAACCTCATAGCTAGGGTTGTGGGAACCATGGGTGAATAACAAGGTAGAAATCTAACTTCAATAACAATTTCTAGAGTGGTGTCTTGCATGTATTGATAATTCTTTCGTTTAGAATTCTTTTTAACGGTGGCCAACGTTAGAACTCGCCTTAATGCTACTTGCCGGACCAAGGAGGTAGATAATAGGAAAAAGAATTATCAACATAGATTTAGTGTATACTATCTAATAGACTAGTATTGGTTGGTACGAGTTGATAGCTTAGTCAAATATCGAATACGATGTTTAATGTGAGGTAAAGATAAGGGTTAGTATAGCAACACACGTAGCCGGACCAAGGTGCGGAGTGAAATTCTCTAGATGCCGGACCAAGGATTTAGAGATACACAACTTATCACTTTACATGCAAGATATCAGGATAGAACTGTTATAGTTAGATTTACCAAGTTAGGACCCTGTGGGGAACACTAAAGCCATAGTTAATTTTATAATTTGATTAAAACTCCAAAAGTTAAATTTGTTAGTTGTTCGATCTTATTTAGTTAATCATTTTCATTAATTTAGAAATAAAACCCCCTTTTTGTCTTTTAGTTTCTTGGAAAATAGTTGCTAAATAATAGTAATAATAAAATAAAGTTAAGTCTGAACTATTTTCCTTGTGGGATCGATCCCAACCTCGTTAGTTGGGTTCTTTACTTGATACGACCGCTTTACTTCTTATTTGAGAAGTAAGTTTGAGCGTATCAATAATACAGACGAAAATTAAAAATTTCTCTTAAATTCTAGAAGTTGACTTGTGAATGTGATAATATGTCTAAAAAGGTATGATTGTACATAAAGCTTTCTCAATTCATTACAAAGGTCCTCATAAATATTTTTGAGAAAAATATTTGGGTCCTCCGAGGCACTAGATTCATGGGCTAATACTACACACGAAAAATAAGAAAATACCGTTATTCCTAAAGTTGGCTTGTAAATGCGAAAATTTGCCTGAAAAATAATGGGACTGTACATAACGCATCTCCAACTCATTACAGAGGTCCTCATAAAGTTTTTTCAGAAAAAAAATTGGGTGCTTCTAGGCGCCAAATTCATGGGCTAATACACACGAAAACAAAAAAAATCGCGTAATTTCTCAAATTTGGCTTGTAAACATGAAAATATGCCTGAAAAATGGTGAAACTGTACGTAACGCTTCCCCAACTTATTTCGAGATCCTCAAAAAGTTTTTTCAGAAAAAAATTGTGGGTGCTACGAGGCATCAGATCCATGAGCTAATCCACATAAAAAAATAAGAAAGTCGTGTAATTCCTAAAATTTGGCATGTAAAGACGAAAATATGCTTGAAAAAGATATTGGGATTGTACGTAATGCTTCCCCAACTTAGTACGGAGGTCCTCATGAGTTTTTTTTTTTCAAAGAAAAACTTTTGGGCTCGCCGGAACGCAGATCCATGGACTAATACACACACAAAAATCAAAAAAATCACGTAATTCCTTTTAAATTGGCTTATAAATACGAAAAATATGATTGAAATAAATGGTTACCTAAACGTTTACCTAAATACACAACTAAAATAATTTAAGTTTTTTAAAATTTGTGCAATTAGTAGTTTTAAGATAAAGTTTATATGTATGTGACAGGTTGATGGTATTTATCTTTCTCTTATTTTTTTACCACTTATATTTCTATCGAAATATTGAGACACATTTAAGTTTATTTAATCAAATAAAAAGTATTTTAAAATCGTCAATAATTTGAGGCTGAAATCAATAACCTCAACAAGCTTAGGATATTCTCAAATACTTTTGTCATTTATCATGTATTGGTCATCATTCTTTATCTCTTTTTTGTGCTAGATACAGTGTTTGCTCATTTCCTTGTCCTTTTCATTCTTCTAACAAGTCATTTCCAAGTCTACTTATAATCTGGCAATCTCCTCATCACTCGAATTCACGATTTAAGGTTTATAAATATTTATAGTGTCTACTTTATAAATATTTATGAATTGCTAAATACGTCGATACTAGACTGAGACCTTAATTTTAAATTTTTTATGAATTTGAAATTGAAGTTTATTTATGAGATTTATATAAAATTTTAACTTTAATCTTAATCTCAAATTCTTCTACAAGTATATTTAACGGCAAAGTTCTATGGTGTAGATAGATAAAATCTTTTTATATATAGCATATTTAGACTCCCTTTGATAGGTTTACTTCTTATATTTTCACATTGATTAATAAAAATATTAGATCAATCACTTCTTGGGAATTTGTTATAATTACTTAGTTCTTGAATATCATCATTCATTATTTATTATTATACATAGATTATAGCTCGTACAATGTTTGTTAATCATCTAAATATCATATCATTAGTCTCCATCTATCATTTACAATTTTTAATTTCCTTTCGAAGACTTGAGATATATTCCAGAATCTAGAAATGTATTAGATATGCTCTAGGTTTTGAGAACTTCTTTCTTGTTTCTTATCTGTTATGGTCCGACTTCCATTTGTAAGTCTCGTATGTGTTATTTCTTTCGATTTTCACACCATTTTGAGGTTCTCGAGGTGTATGCCATCAGGACCTTAACTTTTGGATCGTACCAGATTTGATTTTTGAAATCGTTAGCTTAGAAAGATGTGTACTTCAACCTTATCTAGGGTCTCATCTTCCATTCATTGCAATTTCATAAACGGAACAACCACATATTTTAATTAAGAAACAATGAAATAAATATTATATTAATAAATTTTGACTTTAGGCCACCTATTTTTTTGAAACAGACAACTCTTGTCCCCATGGACAAAAGGTAATTTTGTAGTTGGCTCCTCCACTACATGTAAATAAAGTTTCATCATCATAGGGATAAGTAATAGCTTTATCACACAATTTTTTGAGTGTTAAAGAGTAAATAGATGGCTTGCAAGTCTGAGGAGAACTATATGCACCAGTACAACATAACTCATCACGATTAAACGCTAAGCATCCACTTTTGCACCCAATTACTGTCTCATTTTGATCTCGTACCTCTAAATCAACTTGATCTCCACAATGCACGTCTTTAAGATTCACAAGACAATCTGCTATCCCGCAATCAGGTCTATTTATAGGTGTAACAGAGATGGGTAAATTGAAGCCATCGACAATGCTAACAGAGTAAAAGTCTTTTTCATTAGACGAATTTGCTATTGTGAATTGTACTAGGGTTGCTGGTGGAGTAGCTCCCGCGCCATTACATTCTATTGAGCCGCTCTTGCAATCTCCGCTAAGACAAGTGAAATTTTGATCAGAATAGGAACAGAGATGTCTTGCCCATATTCTTCCCGACCATGAATTTGGTAGATCGAATTTTTTTGTTCCTCTTGATGCTAATCGAAATCCTGTTGGAATCGCCGCTCCTTGACCGGCCCCACTTTGTGTAGCTGGCCAAATTTTGTGAGGACAATTATTCCTTATAAATAATTTGGTTGCATAACACCCTGCACATCAATATATCAATTCTCATTAATAATCATTAATCATATATAAACTAATGAGTAATTCGAAAATGAAATGAAGAAAAAAAAACTGAAAATCTAGTAAAAAAAGAAATAAAATTTAAGAAAATTGTATTCCAAGTGTACATACAAAAAAAAGTAATATTTATTCATTACAGACGACTGAAAAATAAATAAATAAATAAAATGTGTTCGTTAACTTGACAAATCTAAAACTATTAATTAAGCTAGAGAATTTGCAAAAAAGAAGAAGTTAAGATTACCATAGATGAAGAACAATGAGAAGATAACAACAATGGAGAAATAATTTGCCTTCATTTTATAAAAATATGAAATGAAAATAGATATTGATTGGATCTATATATAACAAGTTCTAAAATATTTAGTCAATTATTTTGTTGGCTGAGGTAAATAGTATTAAATGTTGAGTTATCCTAAGTATTAAATAAAGGAATATTAAGGAGAGATTAAATTTTCTAAGGAAATTACTGAAGTAATAATTGCAATTAATATTTGAGAACTTTGACCAATTTAGTTTTTGCTATATGTGGGACTCTCTCTTTACTATTTATTATATCACATTACTTTTTTATTTAGCGATTTAAATAAATATTCTATATTTTTATAATGGAAAATAATTATTTATACGATATTTGAATAATTTGTGCATTATGGTCGCTGACATAATTGCACAAATGTGTTGAAGAATGAGACGTAGAAATTCTTTTGTTCGATTGTGTAAATTTTCAAATATTTGAATCGTGATTAAACTTTGGCGTGATCGCGCTGAGAGTTTGAGAGTTGGGCCGAATTGGGTAGAAGCCCAAAAGGCTTTGTACTGTAATTATCTCTAAATTTTGTCAAGCCCATTCAATATCCATTTAAAGGGACATATATTAGCTGTAATGAGCTTTTAAATCTAAAGATTCTTACACTATATATAAAGTTAGAATAATTATATATAATAGCAAGCTAATAACCTAAAATAAATGGAGTAGCTACGGTTTGATTTAATTGTGCTCCATAGCAAACGTTTGTCAAAGTTTGTCAGTCGCCTCTCTCCTAAAAATGTCGCTCGCCACTCTTCCATTCTCGCTCGCCACTCTCCCTCTGCTCGCCTCTCTCGCTTTATACACAGAAGTGTATAAATTGTGTTTATGTTTTATATAAAGCGAGAGAAAATTGTATATACACATGCAAAAACATATATCTTCGTGCTATACACTTAATTATACAATTTACAAATATTTTACTTCGATTCAGTTGTAGACAAATGCAAAATTTATACAAATATTGCAGCGAAAAAGGCCAACGAATTATACAATTGCGAATTATACAATTACAGTGAAATACAATTTTCTCTCGCTTTATACAACAGAAGTGTATAAATTGTGTTTCTGTTTTTGTATAAAGCGAGAGAAAAACATATATCTTCTTCCTATACACTTATAATTATACAATATACAAACATTTTACTTCGATTCAATTGTATGTAAAATAAATTTTATATAGATATTGCAGCGAAATAGGCAACAAATTATACAATTGCGCATTATGCAATTGCAGTGAAATAGATCAGCGAATTATATAATTGTAGCGAAATAGGCCAACAAATTATACAATTTAGGCCAGCAAATTATACAATTGTATATGTATAGCGAATTATACAGTTATATGTTTGCTATGGAACGCAATTATGTAAACTTTGTTATAACATACACATATGAATTTTTTGTTTGCTATATGTGAAATTTGCCCTATAAAGTTTACAATAAAAAAGCAATTTAAACTTTTTTGACAAATTCAACAGAAATAATTACCGTTAAATTTGTAAAGAATTGATTTGTATATATATTATACATTTAGTATACACACGTATACATCGATGATAATTAATTAATTATAATGATTGCGGTTAATTGGGTGAACTTCTTTATACTGCGCTTTACTATAGTTTTAAGAATTTGCTTCTCTATAAAAATTGGATTATGGTTATTATAGTGATGCCCATAAATCATAATTAGAGTCGGAGTTAAAATTTTGAATTTAAGACTTATAGATTTTAGAAAAAAAAAATTATTGAGTTTTTGACAAGTTAATTATATATTAAGTGGTTAACATAATTAAATACAAAATGTGCACTGAAATTATTTAATTATGTCGAATTCATAGATGAAAGGGTAGCTCCGCATCTGTCCATAATAATTAACGACAAACTTTTCCTATAAAATACTTTAAACCTTGTAATAATCTTTGAAGAGATATTGTAATAGGTGCGAATCACGACATATTTTTCTTTAATCGGCAATATTTATTACCACAAATAAATTTAGCAACAAATTGATTTATTGTCATTGTATCCATAATCACTAAAATTTTTAGCTATATTTATATTGAGTGTTGTCTACAAATAATCATGTTATATTATTACTGCGAAATATAACGACAATTATATTATTTTCAGTGGATATTTTCCCTTTCTTATTTTTTTTTATATTAATCAAAAGACCAATATTCATTTTTATGAAATTCTTAAGTTACTATTATCAAAAACTACCTAATGCTAGGCCTAGAGTGATTGAACTAAAATCTCTAAATTAATCATATCCAAATATAGATAAACATTATATAAAAGCAATTTAAGTTGGGAAACCATGCAAGCCTTTCAATGTAACACACTTTTTCAAAATAAGGAAATTTGTTAGTCTAAATGATAATATTTTTCATGATTAGGCCTTGAAATTTTAGTTTATTTGTAGGAATCATGCCTTACAATACATGTGATGAATTTTCAGAATAATCACTCAATTAATAAATATTATCTCGAATATATATATCTTTCTTAGTTCAATTTTATTCAATAAGAAATTATTTTGAGTGATCATCTAAAAATCAATCTATACTGTAAAAACCAAAGTCGATAGAGAATTTCAAGGTAAATTGAGAAAATAAAAGAATTGTTGACTTAATGACACAAAAATCATACTTTTAATTCTTTAAGTTAGGCAATAAGATATTTCTTTTGAATAAATAAAGTTGTGATACTAATTATAGTAATGGTTCATTTTTGTCGTATTAAATCAATTAACTCGTTTTTTTTATTAATTTCAAAGAAAATGTATCAATTCCCTTAAACAAAGAAGAAAATAAGTAAAAGAGAAAAAAGAGTCTTTACCTATAATAGCAATTGTTAATTATGGGGATGTAGTTACTTTCCAAAGTATACTACATAACCAATTTTTCTTTTAGCGACAATAAATTTTATTGATATAAAAAATATTTAGCGTAATTGAGTTAATATTATTATATTAAAAACATTAAAGCATTAAGCATTATATTTATATTTGTTGATTATAATAATTCATATTATATTGTTATCGTTAAGTAAAATATAACGAGAATTATATTATTATCATTAAATAATTGTCATAAAATCTTTTATTTATTACTTGTACGTACATATACACCAAAACAAAGGACAAAAGGAAAAGCAAAGTTAAATTCCCAAAATGAAGAAAGGACAATATGTTAAAAACATCCACAAACTCTTCACAAGGAATTTATTTATTCAGATGTCCTAGATTTCCTATATATATATATATATATATATATATATATATATATATATATATATATATATGTGAATTTTAATTTTAATTTTTATGATATATAATTAAATTAAATTTTATTTTTGTTAAAATATGTAGTCTTGATCCTTTACGTATATAAAACTTTGATAAGTATATGAACCCTTTACGTATATAAAACTTGATAAGTATATATCATTTCAATAAATAAATTGTGGACTAAAGACTTGACTAGCAATACTATGTGTAATATTGTCATATAAATATATATTATTCATTTTTAGGTTAGAGGTTAGATTTAAAAAATGATTTAAAAAAAGTTATAAAAAAAGGTTGAGTAATATTGTCATATAAATATTTATATTTTTCATTTTTAGGTTAGAGTTTAGATTTAAAAAATGAATAAAAATAATTTATAAAAAAAAAAATTATCGCCCGCTTCAATTCACGATCCACTTAGGTTTGAGCTGATCATTTTAAGGCCCATCAAAATGATGGATTAGTTTGAACTTTGAACTACATAAATCATCAACTATATAATAACAATACAAATTTAATGCACCACATGGGTAGTCAAGTGATGTTATTATACATAATTTGTCAAATTTGTGAAGGTTCCCAAGTAATAATAAGATACAAAAGTTCCTTTTTTAATTAATTGAAGGCTAAAATTGATTAAATATACACAAAAATAAAATAAAAAACAATATTTGAGTGACAAAAGTACAAATTTTCCTTTTTTTTAAATGTTCATTTAAGATTTATAAAGCCTTAAAAAGAAAGAATTTAGAACTATAAAGAAATTTGACCATAAAAGAATTCAAGAAAATGCAAGAATATTATAATTAAATTTTAAAATTGAGATTTAGTATTTTTCTTTACTTCTTTTTTCGTTTTTTCCCTAATTTTTTTTATGCAAAATCGTAGTGTGACATGTATTTTCCCTTGTTCCGATCATGTAATAGATGAAATAACTCAAAAAATAATTTTTGTTCAAAAATGAAATTTTATTGGATTATTTTCTATTAGTTTTACAAATCCCCAAAAATTCCTTATTTTCACGCATCAGCGCATCAAATTAATGTATCAACGCATCAAATTAATGTATCTCGCGCATCAGATTATTGTATCAGGTATAAAATGTACATCAAATTAGTGTATCATGTATAAAATGTAATGTATCTTACTTAACGATTAATGTATCTCGCGCATCAGATTAATGTATCAACGTTTATATTATTGTATCAGTTTGAGGAATTTCTGTAATTATAAACTTATAAGGGACAAATGATAATTTTACCATAAAAGTGTGTGATTTCTGTTCTTATATATTTATATATATATATATATTATTAATTATTTCAATTGCCTCCGTGCAATCTGTTTCAATCTCAATTGGATAGAGACTTGAGAATGTGCCACTTTATTAAGTCCTTTGTAGATAGACAAAAATAAATTATTATTTGAAAAAATATATATATGAAGAAAAAATTATATATGTTAGAGAAATGAAAGGTCTAGTTATGATAAAGATTGCTTCATAAATGATATGAATCTTTATCCCATATCCTAGCTTTTGGAATTCCAATCCAATATAGCCAAACAAAGCTTTAGGTAGGTATGAATGTGAATATTAAAACTTCCCACCAAAAGAAAGTGGTACTATATTATATGTATCTACATTTTCTATAACTAACTTTGGAAGTTCAAATGCATACTAATTAAATAATAGTAATTATAATAATAATCAATTCAAAAAGCATTTTTGAACATTAATTAATATTTGACCAAGCTTTTAAAAAGTGGCTTTGAGTGTATTTTTTCAAAAATGTTTTCAAATGACTACTTTGGAGGGAAATTACTTTCTTAGATTCTAAAAAACAGTTTAAGGATACTATCCAAATATATTTACGGTCTCTCAAAAGTTTGGTTAAACATTTTACTTTTTAAGTATTTTTAGTGTTTGTTTGAATTAACTTATTTTAAGTGTTTTTAAGTCAAATAGTTTTTAATTAATTTTGTAGTGTTTGAGTAAAATAAAAAAAGTATTTATAAGCACTTATTTTAAGTCAAAACAATAAAAAAATCAGTCGAAAATCATAAGTCAAAAGTCAATTCAAATAAACTCTTAATCTTCTAAAGAATTTGATCAAGCGCTAATCATATAAAATATGTATGTAAAATCATGAGTTATATGTAAATTCCAATGATAAACATATACATAGCCTGATAAATGATAAATTAAGATGATAATTAATCTACTATTACATGTTAAAATTCATGTATAAAGAAACTATTACCTTCTAATACGTTGTTGTGTGGATGCATGAAAAAAAAACTACCTATATACAAAAAAAGACTATAGTCTATAAAGAACAAAAATTACAAATGTATCACTTTTGGAACTAAACTTGCTATACATGTGAATATACAAATTGTTTTCTAGCTAGGTCCTTTTTTTATTTTTTATACAAGTGAATATTACAAATTGCTTATATTTTCTATTCTATTTATATTATATAGTGAGTTAGTTAATTCGTTACAAAATTAGTAGCAATTAGCAAAGCCAGTTGAGATTACAAACTATCTAGTACATTAATTATAGGATGAGCACGTATTAAGACATATATACTTTATTTTGAGTCGAATCGAGTTGATTTTGTGACACCCTTTTCTCTTAAAGTTATGATATATGTACTCTTTCATTACTTGATATGACATTTAATAGTAAAATTTATATCATACTTGATTAATTATAGGGTGGGCGCGTGTTAAGATATATATACACTATTTTGAGCTAAATCGAATTGATTTTGTGACCCTTTTCTCTTTAAGTTATGATATATTGATATATGCATTCTTTCATTACTTGACATGACATAATTAATAGTAGAATCTATGTCACACTTGATTAATTATAAGGTGAACACGTATTAACATATATATGCGCTATTTTGAGCCAAATCAAGTTGATTTTATGACCTTTTTCTCTTAAAGTTATGATATATATACTCTTTCATTACTCGACATGACATATTTATTAGTAAAATCTATGTCGCACTTGATTAATTATAGAAGTGGGATCTAGTGGATCACATAATTTAATTATAATTAGTTGTCTTAGTTAATCAGACAGCTAGTTGGGATAAGTTATAGGAGGTTATTAGCTAATTAAAGTCGGTTAGCTTAGTATATACACATTAACAAAGAATGTTAAAGTCTTTACTGGTATTAGTCGATTGTCATTTTATCCAATGTCAATCATTAAAGGCTTTAGGGACACATATAAAGAAGGTTAATTGCCGTTAAAAGTAGAGTCCGGAGCCTAAAGGGTACAAAATATTAACAAAAATTCCAAAACGGTATATAAAATTTTATATTAAACAAAACGGCAAAATCGCTACATCAGCAGTGATTTACTCCACCGGAAAAAGCAAAATCGCTGCCTGTGCAGCGATTTTGCAAAATGTCTTTTTTTTTTTTAAATTGCTGCCTAGGCAGCGATTTATATAAAAAAAAATTAAATTTTTTTTTTTTTACAAAATCGCTGCCTAAGCAGCGATTTTCAAAAAAAAATTTTTTTTTTTCGTAAATCGCTGCCTAGGCAGCGATTTTGTAAAAAAGAAAAAAATTTAAAATTTTTTTTTTTTTTAAATCGCTGCCTTTGGCAACGATTTACCCAAATTTTTTTTTTTTAAAAAAAAAAATTATTTAAATTTTGTTTAAATTATTATTATTTTTAAATTTTATTTTTATTTTTTGCTTCTTTTTTTTAAACAAAAAGTATAAATAAAAAAATAATTATTTTTTAAAATCAAATCTTTGCCAAGGCATCGATTTTTAATTAAATTTTTTATTTATTTTTTAAAATCAAATCAGAAAAAAATAATTGATTTTAAATCGTTGCCTTGGCAGCAATTTTATTTTTTTATAAAAAATTTAATTAATTAAAGGCAGCTATTTTATTTAAAAAAAGAAAAAAAATTGTTTTAAACTTTTTTTTAAAAAAAAGAAGCAAAAAAAAAACAAATTTAAACAAGTCGCTGCCTCAGCAGCGACATTTAAAAAAAAATATAAAAAAAGTTTTTTTAAATGTCGCTGCTGAGGCAGCGACTTGTTTAATGTTTTTTTTAAAAAGTTTAAAACAACAATTTTTTTTTAAAAATAAAATAGCTGCCTTTAATTAATTTATTTATTTTTAAAAAAATCAAATTGCTGCCAAGGCAACGATTTAAAATCAATTTTTTTTTCCGATTTGATTTTAAAAAATAAATAAAAAATTTAATTAAAAATCGCTGCCTTGGCAAAGATTTGATTTTAAAAAATAATTATTTTTTATTTAAACTTTTTATTTAAAAAAAAAGAAGCAAAAAATAAAAAATAAAATTTAAAAATAATAATAATTTAAACAAAATTTAAATAAAAAATAAAAAAATTGGGTAAATCGCTGCCAAAGGCAGCGATTAAAAAAAAAAAAAAAAATTAATTTTTTTTTTTTGAAAATCGCTGCTTAGGCAGCGATTTTGTAAAAAAAAAAATATTAATTTTTTTTATATAAATCGTTGCCTAGGCAGCGATTTAAAAAAAAAAAAGACATTTTGCAAAATCGCTGCACAGGCAGCGATTTTGCTTTTTCCGGTGGAGTAAATCGCTGCTGATGCAGCGATTTTGCCGTTTTGGTTAGTATAAAATTTTATATACCGTTTTGGAATTTTTGTTAATATTTTGTACCCTTTAGGCTCCGGACTCGTTAAAAGTACATATTTAGTGTCAATTAAGCTATTATTGTTAATTAATTGCGATTAAAGATCATTTTTAATGTAGTATATGGGGCGTATCAAATATCTTTTCAGACGCAAATAAAAAATGTAAATTTACGAAAAATATATTCTAAAATTTGAGGCGTAAGCTTTGGACGTAAAAGTGTATGCTCCGATTGTTAAACTTGTTTTTTTGTTATTTTTAAAGTGTTTTTTTTTAATGAATCATGTTGTTTGTTGTTGGTGAAATGACAATTTATACTTTATTTTATCATATTGTAGTGATTTTTCCTTAAATATATAAAAGAAAGACAACTCTCAGAGGAAGTGACACTTTCATAGATACAAAATTTTAGATAAAATATTCCTAAGGCAACTTTATTTATTTTTTGTCATTCATGCTCTAACTTTTCTTTTAAACATTCTCCTTCCTTGAAAAACATAAAAATTAATTAGTACAAATATTAAATAAGAGTGGAAATGACTATCAATTTTTGTATTGTTACATTTGAAAATATTACTTTGGATTATTTGCATAGTAATAAAATTATAAAATTGAAGATATACGAGATATTATAGGCATTATAGATTAATGGAGCTTACGCCTTATGTATGTTTAGGGGCTTACACCTCGTCTAGTACTGTGTAAAATGTTTCGTCTCACACTCTTGCTTATTAAAACACTATTACTATAACACAATCAATTTTTAGTAGCAATAAATATACACATTAACAAAGAACGATAAAGTTTTTACATGCATTAGTTAACTGTCATTGGGTCTAGTACTGTTGCTATAGACTTTAAGAACGTTTACCGCGAGTGCTGAATACCGCTTCTAAAAATATGTTTTCAGTGAAAATTAACCTATTGTTATTAATTAATTACAGCTAAAAATCATTTTTGATATAGTACGTTGTGAAGTGAAAAGTGTATAAATGTTGCCATGTTTCCATGTCTAGGACTTTGTGACTTGTTTGTGGTCCTATATATAGATGGTATGGTTCATCATGCTTTAGGAGATGAAGTAATTGTACAAATACTAGTCAAGTTTTAATTGTACAAAAATGACTAAAATGGAAAATCTTGATTGTCTACTTCTTTTTCCTCGTTTTTTTTCCTCTACATTTGTAAGTGTAACTTTCATACATCCTTGTTACTTTTGGAAATTTGTTAATAAAGTAGCTAAAAAAGAGAGATACTTTTTTGAAAAATCCTAGAAATAATAGGACTTGAAAATGACACACTTGAGGAATATGATTGAAAATAATAATAATTGTGATATTCATCTATTTATTTTTAATGTAGATATAGTTGTCACTTGTCACTTGTGGAGTTCCTATCATACTTGTCAGTATCGTTTATGTTTGGTAGGAAGGAAATGCTTTTTTCGAAAAATATTGTTTGAAAAATATTTATATATAATTTAAGATCGACAACGTTTTGAGAATGAAAGGAGGGTCTTGGAGGGTAGGGTCTTGAGGGATTGTTCAAATAATAAGCGTGAGAGAAATGTATGAATTTTAATTGTTAGGGTGAGTAATTAGACTTTGATATATTCTAAAAGACTAAATTTTTAGTCTGATTTAACTTTGAAAATGGACTTATTAAGTGAGCACTCAAAGGTATAAAGCATTTTACATATTTTTATAGAATTTTCTTCTCAGGATTTTTATACTGTATGAGATAAATATATATTCGATTAGGATCGTACTTTATGATTAAGATTATATCATAGATTTAGTTTTGCAATAATTAATATTCCCTTGACGTTACAATCTTTACCGCAATGAGTTTGTCTATTTATCAAATTATTTATTTTTGGATTGATTATATTTCACTCAAGGATCACTCCACATCATATTATAAAAAGAAAACAAAATATGATATTAACCAAACTAAATTATATTTAGTACATTACTTTATAATAATAGAGGAGGTACAACACTAACCAACATAAACAATAATAATTCAAAAATTGAAATAATTAATCGCTTTCATGTTATCTTTGTTTTTTTTTTCCAAACAAAAGGAAATAGTGTTGATCAAGAGTAGTACTATCATTATCTTTATCAAATTTTTAATGTACTACGAATCGGTCATGGTGAAGTAGTAAGACTATTTCATTCTTAACTAGAGTTCTCGATTCAAGTCTTGAATATGAAAAAAAAATTGTTGGGAGCATCACCTCCAAATAGATCGTGCAGTTCTAAATTTAATCGAAACTCCGATATGAATTGTAAACACCAGACATGAAATTTTTAAAAAAATCATTTATTATAAACAAGTACGAGGTCTAAATTTTTGATAAGAAAGATTAAAAGTGGTCAATGTGAATGTACACTCTTGTCATTTCCAACAACTCAATGCCAAACAATTAAAAGACTTGAATGATATTCTCAATTTGGATCATACTCAATCAAAGTTGAGTTATGGTCCCATTTACTTGATATATCAAATTGAAGTGGACCCATCAAGAGATTACATCCACAAACCTCCTTTTAATATTTACCCAATAATATATATTCTATTTTCTACAATAATCAAAATATACATTAAATTACTTGCTTTATTACTTTGTAAAAACAATTATTTCTTTCCTCCTACTTAAATGTGACACACTTTTCTTTTCAATTTATGTATAACTCTGATATTTCTAACATATTTCTTTTTATGTCAAATCAAATTCTCAATATAAATTGAGATGATTAAAGTACATTTCAATATTTGAAAACTATTTAATTATATAGTTCACAATTTATCTTTAATGACATGACTTGTATATATGACCTATATTAATATTATATTAATGGGGCATAGTTAGAATATCAAATATGTAGTCGGTCGAATTCAATAATTTTGATCAAACACAATATTTATTTTATATATATATTATTATTTTATAACTCGATTATTTTAAAAAGATTAAAATCCGAAAGTTATAAATTCTGACTCCGTAAAAAGATGTGAAATGAGATGTATGGAATAGTATATATTAAAACCCCACCATAGAAACTATAGTACCCATACATTTGTTCTCTTGCATTACCTAATCCTATCATATTAAAAAAAATCTACCAAATTTTTCATGGGTGATTCTTCTTCTTCTACTCCTCTAGATTTTCATGCTTTGAATTCTACTTGTAACAATAATTCCTCTATTTTGATGAATTCAAATATGGAACTCCTAAATAGCATAAGCCAACAACTTGAAAATGATCAAAATTTCACCTCAAATATTCATCAACAACATGGTTTTTTGTCTTTGTCATCAAATGATCAAAACTTCTCTAATCATCATCATCAACATGAACTCAACATCATGTCTAATTTTCATAATGATCATATGAATAATATTAGCCATGATGTTTATGATCCCGCCGTCGCGGTTGCTGCTGCTCAATTTTTTACTTTGGGAGGTCCAAGTTATGGATGTACTAGCTCAATTCCAGAATCAGAATCCATGTTGAATAGTAGTAATAATAACAACAATATTCCAACTCCTCCTCCTCTAGTCTCTGGAAATACTAGCAAGGTGATAAATACAAATTATGTTTGTTTTTATTATGATTAATACGTCTGAATCTTAATATATGTCTGAATATATATATATATATATATATATTAAGATGTACATCAAGATTTAGATAAAAAATTTGAACGTACATCTGAATATTAAGATGTAGTTGCTTTTTTTTTTTTTGTTTACTATGATTTAATTTCTTTGTTATATAGAATGCAAGTGAAGGGAGAAAGAGAAAAAGGAACAATCATAAAGAAGTTGAGAAACCAAGAGAAGTTGTACATGTTAGAGCAAAGAGAGGCCAAGCTACTGATAGTCATAGTTTGGCTGAAAGAGTAAGAATTCTTTAATCAAATTCAATTTATACTACGATCAGACTTTTCTATAGCAGACATCTTTAATAACAATATTTCACGGTAACAATCATGTCAATTTCCTATTTTTCATGTTATGTTATATTGTGTGTTTGTTATAACAATATTTCGCTATATCAATGAAAGAATCAGGACAATTGATATTATTATAGAGAGATCTGACTGTATTTATCGACTTATCTCATGTATTCATCATTAACATATTCTATGAATAAAAAAGACTTGTTAAATTATACTATCTTGAGTAATTTAATTTTTTGTTTGTGAATATATAGCTTCGAAGGGAGAAAATAAATGAAAAACTCAGATGCTTGCAAGAACTTGTTCCTGGATGTTATAAGGTAAAATATCTATTATATGCTTCCTATATATACATATATAATTTTAAACAATTAAAATCCTTCTTGTTTAATTTTTGTTAATTTATATTTCTATTATCTATATTGTTCTGATTCTTAAAAAAGGTCGATAAACACATGCTCAATTCTTTAAAAGTAATGGTAATTTTTAGAAGATGTAATATGAATACGGGAGAAATTCTGTAGAGTCTGAACAACATAATTTCTTACGTTACGTTAAATTTTATAAGACTGAGTAAATGTTGCAGACTATGGGAATGGCAGTGATGTTAGATGTAATAATCAATTATGTCCGGTCATTGCAAAATCAAATTGATGTAAGTATATACATGTATAAATTTATATTTATGTTATTATTATTATTATTTCATAGTGCAAAACTAGAACAATATATTTAATTCAATCAAAA
Organism: Solanum lycopersicoides; assembly: GCA_022817965.1. Taxonomy (NCBI): domain Eukaryota; kingdom Viridiplantae; phylum Streptophyta; class Magnoliopsida; order Solanales; family Solanaceae; genus Solanum; species Solanum lycopersicoides. The sequence goes on from CM040621.1 coordinate 1,692,797, forward strand.
TATTCTCTAATAGAGCATTTTTTTTTTTTTTTTTTTTTAAGTTTCTTTCAATGAAACTATCAGCAGCAAGTTTGTTTTATGATTTCAATTCATCAGAGATGGATGATATGGACTCAATGCAGGTACACTTTTTATTTTTTATTTTTATTTTTTTTAGTTTAAAGTGCTTTCACTTTTTATAAAGATATATATTGGAAGGAGGCAAATCCCAAAATTGAGAAAATAAAAAACACCAAGTTTTAATGTGGAAAACCCTCTTTTATGCTCCCTGGTATATGTATGTTTTTCTTTTTGTTATCTCATTTATAATTAAGGTTGAAAGAAGGTATGCTTTGCTAGCTTCTGCATATACTTTGATTATTTCTTATTTTTTTCTAGGTTAAATCATCGTCATATTAAAAAATATTTTAAATGCAAAATTCTATTTTCGTCACAAATTGATCTAGCTTCTAAAAATATGTGATCGTTGCATGCGATTATTTCACGTTGATGTATATATCTTTTTCTTATAAAAAAATCTTTAAAGGAGTCTTTAGTCTTATGTTATTTCAAAATCCACATTGATGTCTATTTTTGAGCCTTAATTAATTTAAATTTCTGTAACATACGATTTATTAAAGTGAAACGCTTCTCATAAAAAATTTCTCCATTTTCAAAACTCAAACCCCAATCATCTATCAATCTCATCACAAACCCTGGGAATCTCATTAATAGTCTCATTAATAGTTGATATATGAGGCATCCATTTCATATTTGATGTGCATCACAAAAACTCCTACTTTATTTAATTTGATGAGTGCATACATTATTCAAAGCTTTCTATAACATCATTTGTTCATATATTATCCCATCCTTATCGATAGAGGATAACTGTTACAAAGAGATTTGACTTACAGAACATTAAATTATTTTTTCGTTTTATTTCCCATAAATTTGACATTAAGAATTAATTAAATTGGTAGGGAACAAATGGGTATGCAGCAGCTCAAGGAATGGGGAAAAATATTGTTGGAGAAGGGTATGGAGGATTTCCTCAATTTCAAACATCTTGGCCTCTTTAATTTGACCTATTTATCATCATACTTTAATTTTAAGAAAATATACTCAATTTATATTATTATCCCTATAATATGTAACAGATAATTAATATGTTTGAACTCTTTTTTTAATTATAAACCTTGATTTCCATACCAATTATCTTTGTTTTTTGTACTAATTTAGTGTTCTTACAAGTAATTCCTCTATTCAAATAGTACTTAGTGATTATGAAGAAAATTGAATAACATTGTTAAATAGGTTGAGCAACCAACGACCTTGACATAATCATATAATTTTACAAATGGATCTGAAGAAAATAGGATGTACGTGAACTTTATCCTCTATATTGTGATTTTCAGTTATTATACGAATTTGTTTGATTGTATATAACTAATATTTCATGCTTGTTTGTGTCACATACTGATTTTGGACATCAATATTATTTGCAAATATTTATGTAAAATATTAAAATATTTATTTGAAAAAGAAAACTTTCAACTTTAAACTACCATTTATCTCCTTTTAAAATGTCTTACTTAATCAACATTTCACTAATTTGAGTAATTAGATTTTAAAAAATAATCAGAAAGGTAATTAATACTACTTGACTTTTTAATAGTCAAATATTCTTAAATAAATTCAATTTATGATTATGACTAAGTATATTTGGGAGTGGAAGAAGTATTATTTTAATATGACATTGAATTATGTGTATCTAGACTTCAAAATTAAGTGTCAATGTGTACCCTACAAATACAATTGGGGTATATAAGAATTAATGTCCAAAGAATGAGATCCTTCAACAACTTCACAATATCTAAATTAAGATTGAGCAAATATCAAATCCCCTCCACAAATAACAATTTAGAATGAACCCTCAAAATAAAAACACATGAGAATGAATGATCACAAGTTGCATGAATCTATACAACCTTCATAAGGTCCCTCATTTTGTGTATCTAGTGGGAGATAGAACAAATTCTACTAATCAGTGACGGATTCAGAAATTTTATTTCTTATTTCCCTATTACATAGTATAATATTTTATTATACGGAATTCAGTTGAATTTATTCTGGCTCCGCCTCCCTCTTGTGACCCTTTGTTCTAATGATGGGATATATTATTAATAGGAAAAAATTCAATCATTCAAAAGATTGGGTCATGAAATGAAATATAGGAAATAGACATCTTAACTATCATGGTTCTTTAGCCAAATAGTAACATTCAATAATGTCTCAAAATAGTGAAATATTTATGACTCTAGAATATCCTTTTGTAGTAATTCTTGAAAAAAGCTTAATTTGTGAACTATAGATGCATAATCATGCACTAAGCCCCATCACTTTTTTAGATTCACAATAAAATTAAAATAAAAAAAGATAATTTTAAAAAGAAAGATATGCAAAAAAGCAAAAGAAGAAGAAAATTAAAGGAAAAGGTGAGGTGAACACAAAGCACAAGTGTTTGAAGGCAAAGGAAATATCTAATCCTTGAAAGTCTAAAGCATTAAGAAACAAAAATTATTATGTAGACCTTATTTGACTATATTTTTGGAAGACTAACCTCAATTCACTTTATTCGTTAAGCGAATGATTCATTTTTCACGAACAATAGAAAATCATCATTTTACTCTTTTTTTTCTTTAATGGTATTACTAATCGTGATTGACACCTTCGATTAATTATTACGAACTCGAAATAGAGAATTTGAAGACGGAGAAAATATTGTTAGTGAGGCGTTGATATATGTTATTTATATGATTCAAGCATGTAAAATTTATTTATAGAACGAAATATATCACAACAAACATAATGAATCAACACGAGACATGACAACAGTTCAAGTATTGAACTTTTAATACTTTTTTCCACTTACTTCGTATACATAATCGCCATTGTTATGATACTCAAAGAATATTAACCATACATTAATCATAGTGATAGTTCAACAAGGAGCGAATTATAGGTCAATTTACAGGAATTAAGCGATTTTTGATTTTTTTTAGTTGTGTAATTGCGCATTTGGTAATGTGTCTTTTGGTTGATTTTTTACAAAAGTTTTACGAAATCCTTTATAGGGAGTGGGGGGTAGTACGCAACTTTTAAAAACACATAATCGGAAAAAAAAAAGTTTAAAATTTATTAATTATTAAAATCAAGTTAAAATTTCAAAATGAATATTAAAGGGCAAGACTTATAAAATACGGTTTTACAAAAATAAAATAAATAAAAAACAACCTAACTCCTTCTTAGGTCTCCATTCTCACTTTATCTATAAAAATAGTAGTTATCCAAATCAAAATGCAAAAATGTAAGTTTTTGTTAAATTATTTAAGACTAATATTTTAAAACAATCTAAATTTGTATTAGTTAGTAATTTATTCTATGAATTTAAAATTTAATTAACCTGCATAAATATCAATTCAACACACATGCTATATAAATCTTTTTATATAGTTTAGAATGAAATCATATTCGCATCAAATATTATATAAAATTAAAATATCATATATAGTTATACATTCATTTCTGTTACTCAATAATAATTAACATTATTTATTTTAAAATTTAAAAATTAAACATTATAGTATTCTGGTGCACATAATACAAGCTAGTATATGATTAAAAGAGAAAAATATAAACCTCTCCCACGTGATCTTGAAAACTCAACATATCAAAAAATAAATTATGTGCACTTATATTTCCTTCTTAATCGGTCCAGCAATTTTAAAATTTATATGTTTATTTGTCATCAATAAAAACAATAAAGACAACAATCATATCTTTTATAGTGTCCTATAGATAATAACTATAGCGTTTACAATGTTCTATATTCAAAAAATTTGTAATTGTTCTTTATTGATTTTATATGGATTTTGCTCTCATAAATTTTATAAAAAATATTGTGATAAATCGTAATTTCATAATTAGTTTTATTTTTCCCATACTTCTTGTTATATTCTGTGTGACAGAAATAATATATATATAAATTATTGTACGTTACATAACAATACAAATATTTAAATCTCTCTTATTGATTATAATTTTGAAAACTTTTTTAATAAATCAATTATTCCATAAATTATCAAAATTATTCTAAAAGTGTTTAAAAATAAAATTATGTGTTTTGTGTGTAATAGTCCAGAAATTTTGAGTAATATGTGCCCCAGGAGGTTTTTATGCCGAATTATTTTTTTTGGATTCCATGACAAACTATTAATATCGCGCGAAGGTTAAGAAGGGTAATATAGGTATTTTCAAGTTCGAATGAATTTCGAAAAACAGAAAATATGGATTTTTTCGTTTTATAGTGTAGTATAATCAATGAATTTTGTGTGATATGTGTGCCCGACGACTTTTTCGATGAACTTTTTTTTTCATGGGCGTCCATTGCGGTCTATTAAATGTCATGCATTGGTTAGGAGAGGCAAATGTAGGCTATTTTGAGTTCAAACGAGGTTTAGAACGAGAAATAGAATTTTTTTCAATGTTATATAGTCCATAAATTTTATGTGATATGTGCGTCCGGTGATTTTTTGACTGAAATTTTTTATGGTCATCCATGACGACCTATTAAATGATGCACATTGGTCCAGAGGGGCAAACATAGATCTTTGTGAGTTCAAGAGGATTGAAATTTAATAAGAATTTTTTTCTGTTTCTTTTTTGTGTTTTATAGTCCATAAGTTTTGTG
>CM040621.1:1698145-1847699 GCA_022817965.1 Solanum lycopersicoides
GTGTTATAAGTGGTTTGCAACACAGTTTTTCAACTTGAATTTTTCCCGTGCGATGACTAGATGACCTATTAATTGTGTGTGGTAGTTTAATGGGTGTGAAGTAGTTATTTTTTATAGTATCAAACGAAACCAGAAATAAAAATAAAGGATTTTTTTCGTTTTATTTGTATGCGTTGTTCAGAAAGGTATTGTTAAATTTTGTAAAAATTACAAACGCAGACCACAGGTTTGGCCTAATCATTTTTTATGCTACACATTAAACTTATGATTTTTGAATTCCGATATATTTATTGATATAAGATCAGCTAAGCAACGTACTATAATCATATTTAATACAAAAAAACGCAATAATAGCTCAGAAAAGTATATTATATATATGATGTGCCCCAAAGCGCATACCCCTATTTCGACGATTTTTCGTGTGCTATAGTAAACCATTTTTGGGTGATCCGGATCCCGACGTCAAAACTGCCAAAATTATTTGTGGACGTCCGTGAAGACGTTGTGTATGCATCCGGTTGGCCCTCACGGCCATTCAGATCCATTTTCAAGGTCAAAATAGCTCTGAAGCGCGTATACCCCTATTTCGACGATTTTTCATATGCTATAGTAAACCATTTTTTGGGTGATTCGTATCCCGACGTCAAAACTGTCAAAATTATTTGTGGACGTCCGTGAAGACCTTGTCTATTCATCCGGTTGGCCCTCACGGCCATTCCGATCAAATTTAAAGGTCAAAATAGCCCAGAAGCGCGCATATCCCTATTTCGATGCTTTTTCGTGTGCTATAGTAAAATATTTTTTGGGTGATCCGGATTCCGACGTCAAAACTGTCAAAATTTTTTGTCGACGTCCGTGAAGACCTTGGATATGCATCCGGCTGGCCCTCACGTCCATTCCGATCCATTTTCAAGGTCAAAATAGCCCCGAAGCGCGTATACCCCTATTTCGATGATAATTTGTGTGCTATAGTAAACCTTTTTTGGGTGATACGGATCCCGACGTCAAAACTGTCAAAATTATTTGTGGAAGTCCGTGAAGACCTTGGCTATGCATCCGGTTGGCCCTAACGGCCATTCCGATCAATTTTCAAGGTCAAAATAGCTCCGAGGCGCGCATACCCCTATTTCGACGATTTTTCGTGTGCTATAGTAAACTATTTTTTGGGTGATCCGGATACCGACGTCAAACTGCCAAAATTATTTGTAGACGTCCATGAAGACCTTCGCTATGCATCCGGTTGGCCCTCACGGCCATTCCGATCCATTTTCAAGGTCAAAATCATACCCCTATTTTGATAATTTTTCGTGTGCTATCCATTTTTTGGGTGATCCGAATCCCGACGTCAAAACTGCCAAAATTATTTGTGGACGTCCGTGAAGACCTTGGCTATGAATCCGGTTGGCCCTCACGGCCATTCCGATCCATTTTCAAGGTCAAAATAGCCCCGAAGCGCGCATACCCCTATTTTGACTATTTTACGTGTGCTATAGCAAAACCATTTTTTGGTGATACTGATCCCGACGTCAAAACCTCAAAAATTATTTGTGGACGTCCGTGAATACATTGGTTATGCATCCGGTTGGCCCTCACGACCATTGTGATCCATTTTTCAAGGTCAAAATAGCCCCAAAATGCACATACCCCTATTTCGACGATTTCGTGTGCTATAGTAAACCAATATTTGGGTGATCCAGATCCCGACGTCAAAACTACAAAAATTATTTGTGGACGTCCGTGGAGACCTTGGCTATGCTTCCGGTTGGCCCTCACGGCCATTCCGATCCATTTTTAAGGTCAAAATAGCTCCGAAGCGCGCATACCCCTATTTCGATGATTTTCGTATGCTATAGTAAACCATCTTTTGGTGATCCGGATCCCGATGTCAAAACTGCAACAATTATTTGTGGACGTTCGTGAAGAGCTTGGTTATGCATCAGGTTGACCCTCACGGCCATTCCGATCCATTTTAAAGGTCAAGATAGCCCCAAAGAGCGCATACCCATATTTCGACGATTTTTCGTGTTATGTAGTAAACCATTTTTTGGGTGATCCGGATCCTGACGTCAAAACTGCAAAAATTATTTTTAGACGTCCTTGAAGACCTTGGCTATGCATCTGGTTGGCCCTCACATCCATTCCGATCCATTTTCAAGGTCAAAATAGCCCCGAAGCTCGCATACCCTTATTTCGACTGTTTTTCGTGTGCTATAGTAAACCATTTTTTGGGTGATCCGGATCCCGACGTCAAAACTGCCAAAATTATTTGTGGACGTCCGTGAAGACCTTGTGTATGCATCCATTTGGCCCTCACGGCCATTCGGATGCATTTTCAAGGTCAAAATAGCCTCGAAGCGCGCATACCCCTATTTCGATAATTTTTCGTGTGCTATAGAAAATTATTTTTTGGGTGATCCAAATCCCGACGTCATAAATGCTAAAATTATTTGTGGACGTCCGTGAAGACCTTTGCTATAAATCGGGTTGGCCCTCGCGGCCATTCCGATCCATTTTCAAGGTCAAAATAGCCTCGAAGCGGGAATACCCCTATTTCGACGATTTTTCGTGTGCTATAGTAAACCATTTTCTGGGTGATCCGGATCCCGACGTCAAAACTGCCAAAATTATTTGTGGACGTCCGTGAAGACCTTGGATATGCATCCGGTTGGCCCTCAAGGCCATTCCGATCCATTTTCAAGGTAAAAATAGCTCCGAATCGCGCATACCCCTATTTCGATGATTTTTCGTGTGCTATAGTAAACCATTTTTTGGGTGATCCGGATCCAACGTCAAAACTGCCAAAATTATTTGTGGACGTCCGTGAAGGCCTTAGCTATGCATCCGGTTGGCCTTCACGTCCATTCCGATCCATTTTCAAGGTCAAAATAGCCCCGAAGCACGCATACCCAATTTCAATGATTTTTCGTGTGCTATAGTAAACCATTTTTCAGTGATCTGGATCCCTACGTCAAAACTGACAAAATGATTTGTGTACGTCCGTGAAGACCTTGTATATGCATACGGTTGGCCCTCACGGCCATTCCGATCCATTTTCAAGGTCAAAATAGCCCCGAAGCGCGCATACCCTATATTTCGACGATTTTTCGTATTCTATAGTAAATCATTTTTGGGTGATCCGGATCCCGGCGTTAAAACTACCAAAATTATTTGTGGACGTCCGTGAAGACCTTGGCTATGCATCCGGTTGGCCCTCACGGCCATTTCGATCCATTTTCAAGGTCAAAATAGCCCCGAAGCGCACATACCCCTATTTCGACGATTTCGTGTGCTATAGTAAACCAATATTTGGGTGATCCAGATCCCGACGTCAAAACTGCAAAAACTATTTGTGGACGTCCATGAACACTCCGGTTGGCCCTCACGGCCATTCCGATCCATTTTAAAGGTCAAAATAACCCCGAAGAGCGCATATCCCTATTTCGACGATTTTTCGTGTGCTATAGTAAACCATTTTTTGGGTGATCCGGATCCAAACGTCAAAACTGCCAAAATTATTTGTGGACGTCCGTGAAGACCTTGGCTATGCATCCGGTTGGCCCTCACGGCCATTCCGATCCATTTTCAAGGTCAAAATAGACCAGAAGCGCGCATACCCCTATTTCGACGATTTTTCGTGTGCTATAGAAATCATTTTTTGGGTGATCTGGATCCCGACGTCAAAACTGCCAAATTTAATTGTGGACGCCCGTGAAGACCTTGGCTATGCATGGTTGGCCCTCACGGCCATTCCGATCCATTTTCAAGGATAAAATAGCCCCGAAGCGCGCATTCCCCTACTTCGACGATTTTTCGTGTGCTATAGTAAACCATTTTTTGGGTGATCCAGATCCCGACGTGAAAACTGCCAAAATTATTTGTGGACGTCCGTGAAGACCTTGGGTATGCATCCGGTTGTCCCTCACGGCTATTACGATCCATTTTCAAAGTCAAAATAGCCCCGAAGCGTGCATACCCCTATTTTGATGATTTTTCGTATGCTATAGTAAACCATTTTTTGGGTGATCCGGATCCCGACATCAAAACTGCCAAAATTATTTATGGACGTCCGTGAAGACCTTGGCTATGCATTCGGTTGGCCCTCACGGCCATTCCGATCCATTTTACAGGTCAAAATAGCCCCGAAGCGTGCATACCACTATTTTGACAATTTTTCGTATGCTGTAGTAAACCATTTTTTGGTGATCCATATCCCGACGTCAAAACTGCCAAAATTATTTGTGGACGTCCGTGAACACCTTGGCTATGCATCCGGTTGGCCCTCACGGCTATTCCGATCCATTTTCAAGGTCAAAATAGCCCAAAAGCGCGTATACCCCTATTTCAATGATTTTTCGTGTGCTATAATAAACCTTTTTTGGGTGATCCGGATCCCGACGTTAAAACTGCCAAAATAATTTGTGGACGTACGTGAAGACCTTGGCTAAGCATCCGATTGGCCCTCAGGGACATTCCGATCCATTTCAAGGTCAAAATAGCCCCGAAGCGCGCATACCCCTATTTCGACGATTTTTCGTGTGCTATAGTAAACCATTTTTTGGGTGATCCGGATCCCGACGTCAAAACTGCCAAAATTATTTGTGGACGTCCGTGAAGACCTTGGCTATGCATCCGATTGGCCCTCACGGCCATTCCGATCCATTTTCAAGGTCAAAATAGCCCCGAAGCGCGCATACCCCTATTTCGACGATTTTTCGTGTGCTATAGTAAACCAATATTTGGGTGATCCGGATCCCGACGTTAAAACTGCCAAAACTATTTGTGGACGTCCATGAAGACCTTGGCTATGCATTCGGTTGGCCCTCACGGACATTCCGATCCATTTTCACTGTCAAAATAGCCCGAAGAGCGCATACCCCTATTTTGACTATTTTTCGTGTGCTATAGTAAACCATTTTTTGGGTGATTCGGATTCCGACGTCAAAACTGCCAAAATTATTTGTGGACGTCCGTGAAGACCTTGGTTATGCATTCGGTTGTCCCTCACGGTCATTCCGATCCATTTTCAAGTTTAAAATAGCCCCGAAGCGCGCATACCCCTATTTCGACGATTTTTCGTGTGCTATAGTAAAGCATTTTTTGGGTGATCCGGATCCCAACGTCAAAACTGCCAAAATTATTTGTGGACGTCCGTGAAGACCTTTTCTATGCATACGGTTGTCCTTCAAGGTCATTCCGATCCATTTTCAAGGTCAAAATAGCCCCGAAGCGCGCATATCCCTATTTCAACGATTTTTCGTGTGCTATAGTAAACCATTTTTTGGGTGATTCGGATCCCGACGTCAAAATTGTCAAAATTATTTGTGGACGTCCGTGAAGACCTTGGCTATGAATCCGGTTGGCCCTCATGGCCATTCCGATCCATTTTCAAGGTCGAAATAGCCCCGAAGCGCGCATACCCCTATTTCGACAATTTTTCGTGTGCTATAGTAAACCATTTTTTGGGTGATCCGGATCCCGACGTCAAAACTGCCAAAATTGTTTGTGGACGTCCGTGAAGACCTTTTCTATGCATCCGTTTGTTCCTCACGGCCATTCCGATCCATTTTCAAGGTCAAAATAGCCCGAATCGCGCATACCCCTATTTCGACGATTTTTCGTGTGCTATAGTAAACCTTTTTTTGGCTGTTTCGGATCCCGACGTCAAAACTGTCAAAATTATTTGTGGACGTCCGTGAAGACCTTGGCTATGCATCCGGTTGGCCCTCACGGCCATTCCGATCCATTTTCAAGTTCAAAATAGCCCCGAAGTTCGCATACCCCTTTTTCGACGATTTTTCGTGTGCTATAGTAAACAATTTTTTGTGTGATCCAGATCCCGACGTCAAAACTGGTAAAATTATTTTGGGACGTCCGTGAATACTTTGGCTATGCATCCGGTTGGCCCTCACGGCCATTCCAATCCATTTTCAAGATCAAAATAGCCCCGAAGCGCGCATACCCCTATTTCGATAATTTTTTATGTGCTATAGCTATGATGCGTAACTAAATAGTATAAGTTCGCTTATCCGCGTAATTTTCCTATATATATATTGGTGTATATATGTATCAGACTTCAATTAATAAAATTATATACAGATAGATAGATATGCACTATAATATACATTGACATATAGTGGAGAGTCATTTTCAACCTTAAAAAATTTAATCTAGGATTCAGTTTGAATTTGCCTCAAATCATCTTCAAACACCTCCAAAATCGACGGAAAATGCAAAAAATAAAAAAATGTTCTAACTCAATAACAATCGATGAAAAGAGATTGATATTGCGAGATTGACATAATTTTTTTTTTTTTTTGAGACCAACATAAAATCAATAAAGAGTTAGTGAAGATTTTTTTAGTCAAAAAAATAAAGTACAGAGATTTGATGGAAAAAATTGAATATTTTTTGGATGAATACTAAATACTTTTTATTATTTTAAAGAAAAATAAATTTGGTCATTAGATGCAAAATGTTTTAGATAAATATTGAACTTGGGATACCGAATATCATATAGTAACTAAAGTGTGGATTTATTTATGTCAATTATTATTACACACAACTATCACTGTGCTAATTTCTCATTTTGGAAAACCATATACATATTTAACTTATATTATTAATTTAATTATATTAGCATATAGTAATATTATTGAGACTGATATATCTTTGAATTACAATATAATTAAGATTATTTTATGAATTTAAATTTAATAGTAACATTGGAATTTATTGGTCTAAAAGTTCTTATTATTCTTAATTCAAACATTTAAAAGTACTTTTGGAAAGTTTGGTACACAAATCTGAAATCACATTACAAAAGTCCTTTTAAATTGATGTTCAACCATGATTTGTTTATTTTTAAGTTGATACTAAAAATTATCTAACTAGATAAAATATATATGTGCATGAGACACATATTTGTGCAGTATTTTAAAAGACGAGATATGAAGAATACTTATTATTTAGCATGCAGTGAAATATAAGCTCCGAGACATAAAATTTATCTTTAATCGTAAGACTTTTTGTTTGTTGACATAAGAAAGTTTTAAAATTGCCTTTAAACATTGATTTTGAGTTGAGGATTCACTTTGACAACATTATTGACTTGGTCAATTAAGGTTTGTTTCTTTCTATTATATAGTCTTTGAAATTGATAAATTATTTATTATAAATGTTTTTTTGCCCATTTGACAATCTTTAAATATTCTATTTTGACCAGGAAAAAATAATTATACAAAAGTCAAACTTTAAAACATTAAAACATGTGCAGAACCAAAAAGCTTTATACTCTATCTTGCTTGGAAGTTTGAACATTCAATAATTTTTTTTGTTCTTTAGGTCAATCTTATAAATTCTTAGTTCCTATTGTTTAAAATAAGATTACTCAATTTTTTTAATTTTCACCTCTAATATGAGACAGATAACATCAAATTTTGATATAAATTATAGGCATTATATATAAATATACTTTTATATTTAATTTTAGTTTACATTTATGCGGTCCTTAACTTTGTGTATATATAAGTAGAAACTTAAATATTTATTAACTAATAATATTACTTGTTATCTTTCTTTTAGACAAACATTGACTTAGTCATGAATACTACATCAAATATATTTTTTAGCGGCAATTAACTAATGACAATAATTTAATTGCCTCTAAATAATATGAATTTTTATCGATAATTAACACTTTTTGTATATATCCCTAAAGCCTTTAGCGACATTGAATATAATAACACTCAACTAATGTTGATAAAAACTTTAACACTTTTTATTAATGTGTATATTTATTGATAATATTTTTTTTACAAATTCTCCTCCTAATATAGAAAAAGAATTAGCCACCTAAAAAAATATGATATTTTTCATTTTTTTTAAATAAATCAATTATGACAAAAAAAAATCACTGCAAAAATTGTCAAACTTATATTATATGGACCCCATATTTATTGAGGAGTTAAAAGTATAGTGAAATTCTACTCCCAACTGTCCCATGCTAAAAAAAAACACTATTTTTCTACTTAGAAATTAGATTTTTCAGTAAAAGAAATTTTAGTAACTATGTTTTCTATTTCTATAAATACTTTTTATAGAATTATCAAGAAAATAAAATAAAATAGTACTAGTATTTTCATATGCAAAACTTAATTTTCTCAAAATTTTAATAAAGAATTCATTTCCCGATAAGCTTATTCGATAGGTGATAAATAGATGTTGAATACACATATTATACATGTAGGATAATTCTATATAGAATATCGTGTATAATGTTCATTGTCATGTATATATAGTAGGATGCATATATTTACATATATGTACATTCAAAACTAAAAGATATATATATCAAATAAATCTAGATTAAAAAACACGTTTATATATTATTTCTTTAAATTTAACAAATTTTGTTGATGGTAGAAAATTCAAGATGGTCCATCTTCAAAGTCATTGGATGCAAAATCCTGGCTCACATTGTTGGTGGACCTCACTGAAGACTCTCTTTCAAGTAATGTTTGATTTTCTGGAAGTTTTACTTTAATTAAATTAAACTTTTACTATTTTTTGTATAATGTTATTTTGAATATATTCTCTTCCCACTCTATTATAGATGGAAAACGAAGATAATTTTCTCGAAAAAATTGTCTAATCTTTGATTTACAAAAGGTAAGTGTAATATCATAAATCGCGAGGGAGGTTAGTGAGATAGTGCAACACTTGAGGGCTGAAGGGAGATTTCCGAAATTATCCTATAGTTTTGAGTTAATATCAATTTCAAATGAAAATGTTGATGTAAGTTTAATTTTTTTCCATATTGATATTCATTTAATTTCTTTTATTTTAATCTTTAAAATGAGAAGTGATATTAATTTATTATGCTAGCCCCTATGTAATATAAATTTACAAACATGCAAAATGGGGGGGGGGAGGGGGGATGTGTATTTTGTAAAATATGTGGCAAATAGAAAGGGAAGTCTGAGTTATTAGCTGAACTTATTTTGATCCGTTTAATTTTGATTCACCCTACTTATTGATCAGATCTAATCAAGTAATAAAGTGTTCATTGTCTTTATACCCTTATCTTTACACAATACAAAACAAATGAAGTTCTTTCAATAGTACTACTTGTGTCTCCTTTGCCAAAATTAAGATTGATAACCTTAAAGTGTTTACTAGGTAGTTTAATGATAGTCTAATTTGTGTGTCACATTGCTCCCTCTTCAAATTAGATTGAAAACATGACAGTGACTACATGATAGTCTAATATTTAAGTTTTAACCCAAACTTTTAGGTGACATTTAGTTGTTTGGCTAAAATTATACGAATATTAATAACATAGAGTTTAAATATACATGATATATATAATTATTTATATATTAGTTATCATCTTCTATTGTGTATAAAATAATATATATAAATTCTGCTAATTTTGATGAGAGAGAAACATGAAGAATTGTTCAATACTTGGGAGAATTTCCATGTGCCCTTGCTCACAAGTCACAACGTCGTCCTCATAGACCTAGCTCATCCCTCATAAATTTTACCGTTCAATTAGATTTGTGTTATCACAATTTTAGAATTATAATTTAATGGATGTACAATGTCGTACGATGAAATCGTCCTCCTTTGATTTGTATCCTCTGTCACATCGATCCCTTTGTCGTTATCTCCGACCATAATCACGCGATCTAGGTTTTATGTAATCCTTGTTAGTATAACTCTGATACCATATTAAATACAAAGGGAGAAACAAACACAAATTAAAGGAGATGACTATCTATCCATACACTAGAATACACACATGCAAAAATAAAACTAACATAGTCAGACTGTAAGACCTTTTTGTATGAATGATTCTTGATTATTATAAATAAAATTTCTCCATTTTAAGCAAAAAATATATATATAATTAGTTATGTGGAATAAAATCAATTAAATGTTATATAACCTATCCTAGATTTTATGTATTGGTGATTATATTTTTTCATTTTTATCTCTGATTGATAACCAAAAAATCCATTACAATTCAATCCATTTTGACCGGTATAATATATATATATATGCTAGTTAGATTATGATCTATTTTTGTTTAATATAATCCATCTTTTAACTTGTCTACATTATGTGCCTTGTTTGTTCAACCCATTGGGATTATAACACAAGGTATATATTATTTATACAAATATATATAAACCAATAAGTTTTAGCCTTTGTGAATTATCTACTCATCTTTCCATTTCTTCTCCAACTTTGATGATCATAATTTGACAAAACAAACACAACTTGATGGTGGGGGCACAAAACAACCACTTGAGAAATTTAGGCTAAATTTTATAAATAATCACCAAAATATTTTAGGAAAAATTATTTGAATACACATTTTATTTTATCATATTTCTAAATTTTTTAATCATATAATTTTTCTCGAAAATCCCCTCATGATACATCATTTTCTCTCGTTGATACATTCCTATCTCCCTCTCGGATACATCCATTCCCTCTCTGATACATCTTTTCCCTAACATATACATCTCTCCCTCTTTGATACATTACTCTATTATGTATCTGAATCTCCTATCCCCCTCTGATACATCCTTCCCCTACATCTCTCTCGTACGTGTGATATATTCGAATTTCATTAATTTTAAGGAATTTTTGTAATTTCGAGATAGTTGAAAAATAATGTAATTAGCTCTTAACACTACGTGATTTATATAAATTATACCTTATTTCATTTTCACTATTTAATTAATTTTCTCATACAAAAATCCTAGTAAAATTACGATGACTAAAATTGTTACACCAGCACAATATTTTTAAAAAAAAACACTAATTGGTTGCTTCACCGGTCGATAATATTGTTTTTTTTGTTTTTTTTATTTAATAGGAGAACAAGAGAGGGAAATAATGAGAATTATTTGAATTTATCAAAATTGAAGTTGGAACTAAAATTGCTTACTCTATTTATATCAATTTATAAGTTGGCGTTTGATCATGAAAATAAAATAAAACCTTACTTATTTGAATTTATCAAAATTGAAGTTGGAATTAAAATTATGTTTGATTATACTTTTTGTAATAAAATCGCCAAATGAATCCTTATAAGTGTCTTATTAGAAAAAAAAGGAATTGACACATATAGCCGTAGACTATGACCGAAATCTCAGAGACAACTAAACTAAGATCTTATAAGCCCTTCTGAAAGACCTTTTACCCCTACACTATTTAATAGTGTATTTTAAAAGTATATATGTGCCCACAAGGACAAGTTACTATTTATAATTATGAAATATTTATGATGTTCACATGGACACATATATAGCTTTAAAATAAACTATTAAATAGTACAGTGATAAAATATCCTTTCTAAAATTCAATATTCTTACAACAATTTCGATCATAATTCACGCATATTTCAGAAATAACTCTATAAATATTTGACAAACTTTCCCTGGTCTCTCTCTAGACTTCAAAAGAGAAGACAAACTCAATAGTGATTCTCCTTTTTCTCTTCCAAAACACATAGAAAGAGATGGCTATAGACTTTTGCAAAAAAAATTTTTTGAATAATGTCAATACAAAATATTGAAAAGTCATAAAAATGTCTTAGTCAAATTAATATACACAAAAGTCAGAGATGTCTTTCAATTTTTCAGCCCTCCTTTTTGATTCTTTCTCAAATTAGTCATAACAGTTCAAAATTCCAAGTCAACTAACGTGTTAAATGGATAAATATACATACAAATATGTGGTGCACAAAAAAATAACTATACATAAATAAATGCACAAGCAAAAAAGAATAATCTATAGTATCTTTTTTTTTTTTTTTTTGAGTATGGTATCATTAAATTCTTTGTCAATTCTCTTGATTTGTTATCAAATGGTGATGTTTGCTTCAGTTGTAGCGCAGAATCAAATTCAAAATAACAGTAGTTGTATCGATGGATTCGAATGTGGAAATATTGGAAATGTGAGATTTCCATTTTCTTTATCTTCACAACCTGATTGTGGACTGTACACTATAGATTGTGTTGTTACTCCAAATCCAACCATTCGTATCGGAGAAAATGTTTATAGTGTTCTGAGAGAAGGGTTCTCTGGTGGTTTTCGAGTTTTAGATCATAGACTTGACAACTTATTGGCGAGAAACAATTGTGAAACTTTTGATAAAAGTATATCGTTTCCATATTCTCCTTCTATCTCTTTTAAAATCAATGAACGAAATATTACCTTGTTCAGATGCATCAACATTTTAGAAAGCACGACTGATCATTATTTTCGCGAATATCTGAGTTATACTAACTGTAGTGGTTTTAATATATACTACAAGTATCCTAATAGAGGAAGGGAAGATTCCTCTGATACATCAGAAGAAGATATTCCGGAAAACTGTTCTCCGATTCGATTGCCAATTAGATGGAACACTTCACAGTTAAATGATCAGAATAGTAGTTTGTTTGATCTTTTAACTGCGAATTTTGTGATTCAGTGGAGTCTGTCTGGTGATTGTAGTAAATGTTACTATCAAGGAGGTCGATGTTTAACCGATAGCAGCAATAGATTTCATTGCTCCAGAGGTAATATTTTACCTGATCATATACAATGCTCTGATATTTGTTCAATTCTATTTCGAAATAGTTGCTTCTAGTTTTTGTACTCCAGCTTCGAGAGTGTACATCTACACACCTCAATTGGACACTCCAACTCGTCCCTAGTGTGTCTCGTGGATACCTGATGCTGACATGGCATATAAATTTTGGAGACGAGTTGAGGTGTCTAGATGTGCATACTCAAAGTTGGAGTGCTTACTTGTCAGCTGAGGTCAAGTTTGAGTGTTTGTTAATGTATTATTCTGCTTGTTTCCATTGTGTAACCGGGGACAAATTGTCTGCAGAATTTATGTCTCTAGCTTCTTGATGTTGATGTTGTTCTGAATTTAGTATAACAAAGTTCCTCCTCCGCGTGCAACAATTATTTAACTTCTTTCGTGATTTGGTTTTGTTGCAGTAACAAGAAAGTCGAGACGAGTTCTAATTGTAGGTAACAATCTATAACTTCAAATCTTTTTCATATTACCACATGTTCTCTCAAGTATGTTCCTTAATTTGAAATGCCAGTTTTCGTTGAATTCTATCTACTTTTCTGTAGCCATTTTTCGAAAAATTCTGATTAGTTTCTCTGCATTTGCTTCAGTCTTACCTGTGGTGCTTGGCTTGACCTTTTTAATCTGTCTTGGTATTGTTATCTGGCGTTTCAAGAAAGGAAAAGGCGGTCATTCTCACTCTTTCACAAGAAATACATTTTCTGATCCTTCAAGAAAAGATCATGAAGGGGATAGCAAGTACTTTGGGGTCCCCGTCTTCTCCTACTCTACTCTCCAAGAAGCCACCAGTAACTTTGATCCCTCCCAAGAGCTTGGTGACGGAGGTTTTGGAACTGTATACTATGGTAATAAGCCACGTAAATCAAGTCATGACATTTCGAATCATATTTGGAAATGCATTAGGCAGAGTTTTGCATTACTGTAATAAGAATGCTATGGTTTGGTAACATGATTCAGAAGCTAACAATGTACTTCTTTTATTAGGTAAGCTTCGTGATGGACGAGAAGTAGCAGTTAAACGACTCTATGAGCAAAGTTCCAAGAGGATGGTGCAATTTAAGAATGAAATTGAAATACTTACTCGTTTAAGGCACCAGAATCTTGTTATGCTCTATGGTTGCACGTCAAGGCATAGTCGTGAACTCCTCCTGGTTTATGAATACATCCCGAATGGAACAGTTGCTGATCATCTCCATGGAGAGAAAGCTAATAACGGAGCCCTTATATGGCCTATACGCATGAAGATTGCCATAGAAACTGCTAGTGCTTTAGCTTATCTCCATGCTTCTGACATAATACACCGCGATGTCAAGACTTGTAACATTCTACTCGACAACAATTTCTGTGTCAAAGTTGCAGATTTTGGTCTTTCGCGGCTTTTTCCAAATGACGTGACTCATATCTCAACGGCTCCACAGGGGACGCCAGGATATGTTGATCCGGATTATCATGCTTGCTATCAGCTAACAAGTAAAAGTGATGTGTATAGCTTTGGAGTTGTCCTTATTGAGCTCATATCGTCGCTCCTTGCTGTGGATATAAGAAGGGATAGGGATGAAATTAGTTTGGCTAACTTTGCAGTAAGCAAGATTTTGAAATGTGCATTCGAGGAGTTGATCGATCCATCTCTTGGTTATGAGTCCAATGCTGAAGTTAGGAGAATGACTACTTCAGTTGCAGAGCTAGCTTTTCAATGTCTTCAACTCGAGAAGGAAATGAGACCAACGATGGATGAAGTGTTGGAAATTCTAAAGGCAATTCAGAGTGGTGAGTTTGAAAACCAGAAGAAAGAAGAGATTAACGTCGTTGATAATGTAGAAGTCCCACAGGATCCTGAATCAGAAAATGATGATGCACAATTGATGAAATCTAAATTACCTGTTTCGACGAATTCTGTGAATGATAAGTGGTTTAGTTGTTCTACCACAGTTAGTATTAGCGGGTGAAGTTCCTTCGATATTAATGCTTCACTCTCTTCTCATTCTTTTTCGCTCTCTGCTTGTTTATGAGTTCACTACCTAATTGTATCCAGAGATGTGTTAAAAATAGAGATATCTTCTTTCTTTTTTTTTCCAATTTAGTTTAAGTCATCACCTTAACGGTGTGTGGGATTAGGCTTGACCCCTATCATGTCTATAAACATCCAAAAAGTTAACGAAAGCAAAGGGGGACATGGACCTAACCTCTGATAGAGAATAACAAGGACAAACTAAATCTACAGAAAGGCTAAAATGACATAGACTTTCATGCTATAAGCAAAATACAATGGTTCAACTGTTGTATCTTCTTGTTATGCTAGGGATCGTTGTCACTTATCTAGTAGAAATAGTCCCTTCACCTCTTTAGTGAATTGATGAAAAGAATAATAGAAAGTACTACTTCCACTTGAAGAGGCATGTTTAGCTAAGAAGTCAGTTATTTCGTTGGCTTCTCTGCAGCCGTGTGAAATATTTACTTTTGCTTCATTCGTGGCCTGGTCAATGTCTCAAATGATTCCTTTCAACTTCATGTTTTCTGGTTAACTTGTCTTTGATCATGTATAATTACGTTTATGGATGCATGATGAATTCCTCGTTGCTTACGAGTACATTCCCAAAGGAACAGTAGTTGATCACATTTCATGAAAATGCAGCAAAGTCACTTCCTGGCCTTGTCTGAATTATAAGACTTGCTATTGAAACTACTATGTCCATTGGCTTATCTTTATGCTTGATCGATTGGCAAAACGCATATATCAAAGTGTTATTCACTTTACAGTGATGTATAATTCTAGTAACAATGAACTAATTTGCCAAATGTAGTTTATATGATATCTGAATTAATTCAAAATAATACATACATAATTTGAAAAGTCTAGAACATCAAACTTGATCTTTCGAGTCTTGAATCATATAGGTGGTAATAGGCGTGTCTCTGTCTGACACTGAAGAAGAATACAAGAAAGGCTTTGGAGGCATTTGCAAAGATTCGAGTTCACCTTGTAACATCTCTATGACCATACTGATAGAAGGCCTGCTGGACGGATCGGTTTGGATGCACCACAGGCTCACCAGTATCATCTTTTCTGCAAGTTTCTTATCCTCTTCCTCCACAATGCCAGTTAATCCAAGCTCTTTCTTCTGTTCAATTTGTTTGTAAATCCAGTCTGGAAAGTATATTTCACTAGTACGATCAACAACCTCGTCAACATTTTTCCTTCCTCCAACCATCTCGAGGACCATCACACCATAGCTGTACACATCTGACTTGTGAGAAACTCCTCCAATGTTTTTACACACAATTTCTGGTGCAATATAGCCAATAGTCCCTCTCGCGCCCAATAAAGACACAACGCTTTCCTTATTCTTACATAGTTTTGCAAGGCCAAAATCGGATATTTTTGGACAGAAGTTTTCATCAAGAAGAATGTTATGAGGCTTTATATCGAAATGCAGGATTCTAGTATTGCAACCGCGATGCAGATACTCCAATCCTCTAGCAATGCCAAGTGAAATATCGTACAATGTATGCCATCCTAGTTGACGATTCGTCCCACATTTTGCATCGTAAATGAACTTCTCAAGGGATCCATTAGGCATGAAATCATAAATGAGAGCTCTGTGTTGACCTTCAAAACAAAATCCCACAAGTGATACAATATTAATATGAGAAGTCCTACTGATACTTGCTACCTCATTGATAAAATCTTCTCCCCCGCCCTTCGATTCTTTCAAGACCTTGACTGCCACGAGATTCCTGGTATGCAACTTTCCTTTATACACAGAACCATAGCCTCCTTGACCAAGTTTGTTTTTGAAATACTCAGTCATCTTTTTAACTTCAGAATAACTGTACTTCCTTAGCGCGAGTGATCCATGGTTCTTCAAAAAGGCTTTTACATTTCGATAATCCTCTCCTTTTCTCTTCCAGAAAATGAAGGAGCATTTTCTTCTTAAGTAGAGGAGTAGGAGAACTAGCATTGCAATTCCTCCAATAGAAGAAGTAACAACTGCTGTCAAGACACAAATCGGAAGATAGTTGTCAATTTTTGAAGTTGCACTAGTTTTGCAGGATACAATATTTATTAGCATAATAACGTTCCCGTGAAGAAGGTACTCTTTATCTGTGTTACGGTAACTCATTTGAAGCTATAGATAGTTACCTGCAACTAGAGTTCGTTTCGACTTTCTTTCTGCTGCAGCCAAAGAAAATCACGAAAAATGTTAGATATATAAATATTTGTGTTGCACAAGGAAGTGAGTGCAAAATTTGTGCTATCAGATGCTGCAGAGTACAAGACAACGCTCCACTATCTACTAACCTTCTACCCTAAAAGTCTAAAAGACATCCTCCACACCCTCCTATCTGAGGTCATGTCTTCGGTAACTTGAAGTTGTGTAATATCTTATCTAATGACCTCTCCCTAATACTACTTTGGCCTACCTCTACCCCTCCTCGTACCTACTAGGCTACTATAACCAACCTCTCACACCTCCTCATCAGGCATCTGCACATCTCCCTTTCACATGTCCAAACCATCTTAATCTCGCTTCCCTCATCTTGTCCACCACGGAGGTCTCTGCCTGGATATCTTCATTCCTAATCTTTTCGCTCCTTGTATGCCCACACATTCACCTCAACATGCATATTCTAAATATGGGAGTTCCTGATTGGCCAACATTCCGCTCCATACAACAAAATCGGTGTAATTACTACTCTATAAAACTTACATTTAAGTCTCTTCATCTAAATATAAACAGAATTAAACAAGTACACTAGAGTCAAGTATGTTTGTTTTATAGGAGAAACCTTTAAACTCTATTGCAGAGTAGGGAAGAATAACTAAGTCAATCAACTTCTCTTTTAGAAGTAAAATTTACCTTTGGAAGTGGAACAAACAAATGTGTTGTTGCTATCGGTTAAACATCGACCTCCTTGATAGTAACATTTACTACAATCATCAGACAGGCTCCACTGAATCACAAAATTCGCAGTTACAAGATCAAACAAACTACTATTCTGATCATTTAACTGTGAAGTGTTCCATCTAATTGGCAATCGAATCGGAGAACAGTTATCAGGAATATCTTCTTCTGATGTATCAGAGGAATCTCCCCTTCCTCTATTAGGATACTTGTAGTATATACTAAAACCACTGCATTTAGTATAACTCACATATTCGCGAAAATAATGATCACTCATGCTCTTGTTGCATCTGAACAAGGTAATATTTCGTTCATTGATTTTAAAAGAGATAGAAGGAGAATTTGGAAACGATATACTTCTATCAAAAGTTTCACAATTGTTTCTCGCCAATAAGTTGTCAAGTCTATGGTCTAAAACTCGAAAACCACCAGAGAACCCTTCTCTCAGAACACTATAAACATTTTCTCCGATACGAATGGTTGGATATGGAGTAACAACACAATCTATAGTGTACAGTCCACAATCAGGTTGTGAAGATAAAGAAAATGGAAATCTCACACTTCCAATATTTCCACATTCGAATTCATCGATACAACTACTGTTATTTTGAATTTGATTCTGCGCTACAACTGAAGCAAACATCACCATTTGATACCAGATCAAGTGAATTGACAAAGAATTTAATGATACCATACTCAAATCTCTTACTATAATAATAATATTCAAAACTAATGTGAGAAAAGAAGCAGACACATTCAAAATTTATTAGATAATCTGTCATTTTGTGCATATTTTCTCAACTTAGCTCTTTTTCTACACCTTCTAAGATGCTTGTTGACTTAGGAATTTCAGCTTCGACGACTTGAGGGAGAAAGGAGAGCCAAAAACAAGTAGAATGTTGATGTAGAGTTGGAACTCTACAAACTGTGTTCAATTCAGATAAAAATTCTTGGAGGCTACTCAATCCTAAACTCTAAACCCAACCCTATTTTATGCATATATAAAGGGTACTAAATTCCCTTAAAAGGCATTTCAGAAATTCGTTGCAAAATTTTGCATATCAATATAATAAAGAAATACGCCGTATAATATTAATTAAAGTTTTTATAATTTAATTCTAAAAAAGGAAGCTATGATAATTAAAAGTGGACGGAATAGTAATAAATTTCATTAAAGGTCACACAACTATTTCACTACTAAAGAAGTTTAAACGTTCATCAATTATAACAAAATTCAAGAGTAATGCTAGTACAACTAATAATAATAATAAAAAAAATCAGACATCACTCAACTATCTAATTGACGTCTTACCCTAATTCATGTTCTCTATAGCCTCTTGTCTATGAAAGGATAAATTTGATCCTTTCGCATCGTTCAAAGATTAAAATTTGATCCTTCATCCTAGTTTTGAGTTTTTAAGTTTTTGTGTCTTTGAATCAAGAACAGATCGAAAACCGTCTCTTTACCTCTCTTCTAAGGCAAAAGTTACCTTATAAGGTAGAAATAAAATTTACATACTTCCTACTCTTTTGTAGCCCACTTTTATGTAGAAATAATTCACAAGCTAAAGAAAATAAGCTAAAATTAGCTATTTCATATAAGATTTAAGTACATTCTACTTTCATTATCGCCCCTTTTAAGGTATAAATAATTCACGAACTATAGGAAATAAGCTCAAGTTAGCTATTTCTTATATTCATTTGGGGATGCATTTTCTATCAAAGATTTTTTTATAATGCATTTTCTATCAAAGATTTTTTTATACTCTGAATTCAACATCACGTATATAACCAAAAAGGAAAGGTGGTAGCATAACACCTTCCACCTATCACGGGGTACATGCGTTTAAGGATTGCTTCCTAAACGAGGAGTTAACTATCACAAAAGAAAAGCTGAAAGCCGCTTGATCACAGTAAGGAAAAGAGGACATGAAAATTTGACTATGATGACACGACTAATCAAAATAGGTACGAAGTAGTGGCATTGTTGTTTACACCTGATAAATCTTATTTTAAAGCAATTTTTGGAGTTTTTCCTTATCCGAACGAGTCCATCGAAAGACATGAATGATCAAAGAGAGGCCTCAACTCGCTTCTTGAAAAGCCCGTTCCCACTGCTTTTGCTATTATTAAAGCTTTTAAGGAAAAAACTTCTTTTAGAAGCTCAAAATATCTTTAATTTTGAGACTATTCTTTTTTTCATAAGTAGGAGCCGCTCATCCGATGCACCACATCCGTGATATATTTGTTCAAAATTAACCCTTCTATATTTGTATAAAATTCAATTTCTTTCCCAAAATACCCTTTTGGTAATTGATTTTTCGAATTCAGAAGCAAATAAAAAATGTGTCTTTTAAGCTTTAGCGCTCTCCCTCTCTCTCTCTCTCTCTCTCTCTCTCACACACACACACAGTCCCTTTTGACATCCTGTAAATTTCCTCAAAACCCTAATTTTCTCCCTTTTCCAATATCAATGATCAATTCAATATCCTTTTGTTAGATCTCTTGGTCCAATTTCCAGCTATTTTTTCCATTTTTTGTTAGCATTAATCCCAAGAAGATGAAAAGACGATCCAATTCTTTGAATTCCGTGAAAAATCTTCATAATTCCCCTCAATTTGTTCTCAAACTTTGATGGGTTTGTGACTTTTCACAAAAAGATTGTTTTTTTAATTGATTTGTGTGTGTATAAGTTTCCTCTGCCTGTCTATTTGCAGACAAGAAAGCTATTTTGGATGATACACAGCAAGTAATTTGAAGAAAAAAAAGAGAAGGTTCTAGAAATAGGGGAGGAAGAAATTGTGCATATGGCTGGTTCGAAAATGGAGGGGTCATCAGCTCCAGCTGTAAGGAGAGACCCATATGAGGTGTTGTCTGTAGCAAGGGATTCATCTGATCAAGAGATTAAAAGTGCTTACAGAAAGCTTGCACTCAAGTAAGTCATCCTCGTGTTACTCGAAAGAGTTTTGTTTTATGGTTGGTTTAATAGGGGTTGATCTGTTTTGACAAATTATTTGGTTGTTGGAATGTTATAGACTCAAATTGAGCTGTGAAATGGACTTGAATGGATTGGAATGAGTACTTAGGGGATTTAGATTAGTTTTGGATGGAGGCTTAGTTGATTGATTGATTGATTGAAGTTATACTTTCGCTGTCGTAGTGTTTCATGTATGTACTTAAGTGTGGTTATGAGGTGTTGTTGATTGCGTAATTGAGTTATTGTTGTGGGAATTGTGCATTATGTTCTTACATGTGGTGTACATAAACTGAAATGCGGCGTATTGCTTTGCTATGTATTTAGTTAGACGTATCAAGCATTTTGAGGAAATGGTTAGCTTTAGTATGGAACTTATTATTAGCTATCCAAGAATTGAAACTAGTAGTTTGAAGGTTGAGGGTGGGGTGAGGGAAATTTCTTGATTTGATAGTCTCTTATACATTAGTTACTTTAGAAGGAAAAATCTCTTATCAGTAGCCATACACAATCTAAATTATTGGCAGGTATCATCCTGACAAGAATGCTAACAATCCTGAAGCTTCAGAACTCTTCAAAGAGGTTGCATATTCCTATGGTGTTCTATCTGATCCAGAAAAAAGGAGGCAATATGATATGGCAGGTTTTGAGGTACTTTGTCCACATCCATTGTCAATTACATAATTTTCATGCAATGTGTTACTACTAGATGAATGACTTCAAGTAAATGCCTTCTAATTATGTTTTGAGCTACTGTATTTATGGATTTTTGTAACCGTCTCAAACAAAAATAAAAAATGGGTATCTCTTGTTCTATGTTTGACAGAGAACCTTGTGGGCCATTCAAGAAATCAAATAAGATAAACACTAAATGTCCATTGTATCAAAATCATTTAATGAGAAGTCAAATTACTAAGTTGCTTCCCTGTAATCTATAGACAAGTCCCAAGTACGTGCATTGCACGAATATATTTCAACAACTTTAGAAATTTGGACCACATATTCTAATTTTTTTTGTTTAAACTACATACCTTACAATAGGAAATATGTTTGAACGTGATTCTATATAGCATTGTCCCATTGGGATTTAAATGTAGTTGCCTGTAGTTGTATGTTATGGGATTACATTAGGAGTATTTGGGTTGTATCATGTATGGATTAGGAATCTTAAATGACCTATAAGCTCTCGTGATCCATGAGAAGTAGCTAAAGAACAAAATACAATTGAAGAAAAAAGTACCACTAATTAATCTTTTACCTTGTCAACAACAAATCCTCTAATTGAAATAAGGCTTAGTCATTGTTAATCTGTCACATTAAGTCTGGCATTTGTCAGAAACTTTAGTTTGGTTAGAGATTTGTATGCCAGTATAGAGATAAGTTTGAGATTTAGAGAACTTTTAGTATTAGAGAGCTCTTAGTTTTAGTTAACTCCAATAACTTTGGGATTGAGGTATAGTTATTCTATCATATTTTTTCATATAAAAGAAGTGGAGCAAATGTTTGGTCTCGACTTTTTGGTGCTGAACAAATCTTCTTTTTGTTCTGTCTGTTGGTGTGGATGGGTTGGGGGGCTATAGGAAAACTCAGTGGAAGAATTTGAGAAGGTCAAAGATGGACTCAAGCTAATAAGTTTGATGACATTGGTTATCTTCCACTGCTGTTATGAAATATTACAGTAGCTGGATTCTTGTGTTGGTGTTCTTTTTGCAATGACTTCTTTATGTATGCATGGATTAAAGGTGGTTGCTCACACAGTGAGACGCGTATATATATACTCTCTCTAGTGGTACATGTATAGTTTCTTTTTTATGCCTTTTTCAACTTTATTCAAATTGTCGGTCTCTAATTGTAATCAGGTATGATGGGCATGGTTTATTTATTAGACAGACTCCCAATTGACTAATACTTGTGGCAGCTTTTAACTGATTATAGTTTTAGATAACTGCTCACGAGCATTTACTATAAGTCTTTCTCTGACATTTGATCTTGAAAATTCTAAGGCTATTGATGCTGAAGGAACCGATATGGAAATTGATTTGTCTAATCTTGGAACTGTCAACACAATGTTTGCAGCATTGTTCAGGTAATCATCATACCAAACTTTGTTTTTCGAGTAGATTATTGGTGTTTGAATTTCCTTATCTCTCTTATAGCAAGTTGGGCGTTCCCATCAAAACGACTGTGTCTGCTAATGTTCTTGAAGAAGCTTTGAATGGAACTGTCACAATCCGCCCTCTTCCAATCGGGGCATCACTTAGTGGAAAGGTAGCTTTTGATTTCCTCTTTCAATTAGCAGGATAAAACACATCAGCTGTATTAAGGTTTTTAGCTTGGTTTTGCTGCAGGTTGAAAAGCAAAGTGCCCATTTTTTCGGTGTAACGATTAGCAATGAACAAGCAGAGGCAGGGCTTGTAGTTAGAGTTACTTCAGCAGCTCAAAGCAAGTTTAAGGTACACTCCAGATCAATAGAACTTTTATGGTAGTTATTCGTCCTACTTTTATACTTCGTAAGCAGTGCTGATATATCTCATGTTTTTTTGTGTTTTCTACCTTTCCATGACTTGAAATGTTAGAACTAAATTTTATATAATTTCAGCTACTGTATTTTGAACAAGATGCAAATGGAGGTTATGGCCTGGCTTTGCAGGTACTGCATTTTACAGTTTTTGGTTCCATTATAAATTCAAGATATTTTTAGTTGATGTAGAGTTCTTTGTGATTTGAGGTGGCCAGGTAGTTGCTGATTCATCAAGCTTCTACTAAAAGCATTTATTTTGGAAATAAAATCAAATTAAGAAATGTGTACTCTTCATTCCATACTCTATTTTGGGAGACATTTTGAGTATGTAGAGACACAACGTTCTCTAGGAGTGTTGCTGCATTAGTAATCTATGCATTGAGGAAAGAGGCACCTATTCTTTTCTTAAATGAAAAAAAAAACAAATCAGAAAAGATGTTACAAATTCTCAAGAAGAAAAAAGAATGAATTAGAAAATAACTCTCCTTAAATTGTAATGAAGTGATGTTCTTGAATTGCAACTTTAGGTCCTGTTTTGTTAAGCGCTTATCTTGATGTATCTCTATGGCTTTAATGAGATTTTCCTGGGATCTAAAGCTTAGTCTTGAGATTTTTTTTTGTTTTAAATTCTGGTTGAGAAATTAAAGCTTAGTCTTGGATTGCAATTTTTTTTTTGTGACCAACATAACTTTTAACAACTACTACTAGGCCCTATTTGTTTGCACTTATTAGGGGTTTGAATCTGAATGGTTTAGATTTCAGTCCATTAAGTGGTTTTATGTTTTGTGTTTTAAAATATCTTAAATGGATTCAAATGGGTCTGGATGAATCAGATTTGTAATCAACTCTAACACCATGAAGATCTTAAATTTCACTTTTTTCTTAGCAAAAGTCATGCCCATATTTCTATATGTGAAGAACTTCACATCTCGACTAAATAAAAAAACCTTCATGTCTCTTGCATTTGCCGGAATCTTCTGAGGAACTGGCGACGCCAATTCTTGCTCTGGCAGCTATTTCTGGTGAAGTGGGCCACCAATGGAGATGTTCAATTGTTTGTTGTGGTTGAATTAAAAAATATAGAACCAATCGTAGAGGGAGGAAGTAGTTGGGTCATCATCAGGTGTACTGAGAAAGTATGGACGAAAGCATCAGGGTGTTTCTGAAATGGGTTGGAACTCCACTCTGTCATGGTTAAGTGGGACTAGGCATTTTTTGTCATAAAGGAGTCCTAGAAATGGTGAGGTTGGTTAGGTAGTTGGGATGCTGGGAGGCAGTGAACATGAGGGCTTTTCACGTAAAAGGAAGGATGAACTTAAGTTGTTTGGTGGGGTGGATTTGAGGAAGAGATGCAGAGTATTTAGGATTAGTGGTGTTTTGTATTCTTTTGACATTTAAGTTCTATAAACTATAGTACAAATTAACATTTTTGAGAATTAAATATTACTAGTATTCAGTTTGGAGATAACATCTTAATATTTAGATGTGTACCCACTATCCAGATTCAGACAACATCTTAGTGTGTATCCAGATTCAGACATTTAAATCTTATTAAAAACAAATGACCCCTAAATCTCAACCAAACAAGCAGGGTTTGCTATATTGCTATACGAATCCTCACTGACCATATTTCTCAATTTAAATTCATCTCAGACCAATATATACAGAAAAAAAAATAAAGGAAGCATGAACAAAGTTTACTTGGTTATCTAAGTTTCTAGCCATATGGCTGATGAGTCATCCTTATTTGCGGGCGTAGAAAGTTATAGTCAGGAGCCAGTGTAGTAGATGAGGCTGTATGTTTGTAAGATCTAAGCTCACTAAAGTATTGAATTGACAGTATGAATCAACTGCTTTGGAAAACTAGACCTCATTCTTGATGTTCACTGTTTTTGAAGCTCTTCACGGTCTGCAATCTGGATCAGCTGTGAGGCTTATATATTCGAGTGAACTCACTTGTACAGAGCAGATACTGGACTTCTTATTCTTTATCTTCAGATATATAAGCTCAACATGCTCGTAACTACATTAAATTTGTCTGCAAACCGTTTTTCTTTTTGTTACAGTTATCTTTCGAGTATTTCTTTTTGACTGTTAGTACTGAACACACTGTGATTTGTGAGCAAGTGTATTGTATTTTAAATGGACATGTTGTGCATGTTTAGTTTATTCTAACTGACAGGTAATTGACTGATCAATTCTTAATAGAAGTGTATTGTATTTTTAATGGACATGTTGTGCATATGTAGTTAAATCTAACCAGGTAATTGACTTGATGAAAATTTTCTTAATGAACCTGATGAATTGTCACTGTATACAGGAAGATAGTGAGAAAACGGGTAAGGTAACGTCAGCAGGAATGTATTTCCTGCACTTTCAGGTGTACAGAATGGATTCAACTGTAAATGCGGTATGTGAATATCAACCAATTGGTCTAGTCCATTAATGCAGTGCTGTGTCAGAACTAAAAAATTATTTGAAATATTGTAGTTAGCAATGGCTAAGGACCCTGAAGCTGCTTTCTTTAAGAAACTGGAGGGCCTTCAACCTTGTGAGGTCTCAGAACTAAAAGCTGGCACTCACATATTCGCTGTTTATGGTTGGAGCTACTTATATTGCTGAATACTTGTATTTTGTTGCTGCTAATTCCCGATTGATAGTCCAATGCTAAATCCTCAAGGATGAATTTTGATCTGAATTCTGCAGGAGATAATTTCTTTAAGCCAGCTACTTATATAATTGAGGCTCTTTGTGCCAAGTCATATGAGGATACTACTGTTAAGCTCAAGGAAATCGAGGCTCAGATTTTGAGGAAGAGAAATGAGCTTCGGCAGTTTGAAATCGAATATAGAAAGGTTTGCTTCTGGACAATATTTATCATCGGTGATAGATTGTTTCAGATGTGCTCATTGTACTACTTTCCATGTGATGTTAACAGGCATTGGCACACTTCCAGGAAGTAACCAACAGATACAGCCAAGAGAAGCTGTCTGTAAGTTTCTGCTGCTAGTCTCATGGTCTAAATATCATTTTCATAAACGTTATGTCCAAACTCATGATTTTCATCTAGTCCCCGATTCCCCTCGAAGTTCTTCAAGTTTATTTCTCATGAAAAAATTAGTGACTCGGGAATAGTTAGTTAGAATTTACAGCCATCATTAATGCATCTCTTGATTATTTAAACGCTACTTTCCTTTGCTCCTTCTATTACCTGATTGTTCCTTTGCACTGATTAAATACTGCTGTTTGTAAAGGTCGACGAGATGCTGAAACAAAGAGACAGCATCCACTCTTCATTCACAGTTTCAAGGTCAATTAATCTTAGTAGCAGTGGAAGCGGGCATTTCAGTAATGGAAGTAGCAGTAAAGTCCTTGGCGAAGATTATAAAACCGATAGTCCAGGTGAAGATGGAAGCTCAGACTCCAAAGACAAGTCATCAAAGAAACGATGGTTCAACCTTAACCTTAAAGGATCAGATAAAAAGAACTGAAAATCGACGATTATCTAATGTACTATACTTGATCCCAAATCAAACGCCAAGGGGGCAGGTATTGCGCTGCCGGAACAAGTCTCTTCATACATTCTTTGTTCTATTTGTTAGTTTGTGCTTTTCCCAGATGCATTTTGTCTTTAGATAAATGATGTTTGGAATATATATAGGTGGTGTTTTTGGTTTTTGTATGCATGATTCTTGTGATGTAACATAAAATTAGGCTGATCTTCAGCTGTCAATTTATAAGATTATAGAATTAAGAAGGTGATGTAATTTTAGTCCTATGGACATTTTCTTTTTTTAATTGGCATTGTGAAGTTGTAATATTTCAATGGTGGGAATCTCAATTCTTGCAAAAAGAAAAATTTAACTTTTGTGAATTTTTATACCTATGTTTTTATATCTCGAGTATGTACACTACGAATTTTTATGCCTCTATTTTTAGTGTTAGCGTACAAATATACAAAATCATAAACATGACATTAACTATGATCACAGAGGTGTGGAAGATAATGGGAAAGGTCATGTAGGTGTGAGACTTAATTAGTAAAATAATTATAGGATTTATACCTAAGAATTATGTACATTCAATTTACAACAAGGTTATGTTACTAGTCTGTTTCAATTCACAATTATATTAATTTTTTCATGTTTATCTTCAGCAGTAAATATTCTTTTTTTTTCAGATTATTTTCAAGATGATAGTTTGATAAAATATCTATATTAATAATTTATTTTCCTAATGAGTGTGCCAAATTAAAATATGGCAAATAAAAATAAATAAAATAAATAGTCATGTTCTAATTTTAATTAATATACAAAATAACTGTCATTCTAACTAGCAATCAAACGAACCATTTACTACATTATTCTACAATCTTGTTCTATGGTTTCTTCAAATATTTGTGTCCAAACTATAAAATGAGAAAGTAATCCATTTCAATTTACATATTTTGAAACAAAACCACCTAACAAACTTATTACTCCCTCCGTTTCAAAAAGAATGTCCCTATTTCCTTTTTAGTCTATTTTAAAAAAAATGACCTCTTTTCTTTTTTTCTTTTCTTTTTTGACAACACTTTAATTTTAACTTTCCACGTGGCATGTTTTAAGACCACAAGATTAAAGGATATTTTGGTACATTTGACATAACTTTAATTTAGAACCACAAGATTAAAAAATCTTTTTTCTTTTCTTAAATTCCGTTCCAAGTCAAACTAGGTCATTTTTTTTAAAACGAAAATACTAAACAGCAACAACATTACATAAATAAATATAAATAAATAAATAACAATATCTCCACAGCCCTTAAAACCAATGTGGAGAAAAATAAATCAAATATAATATCATCACAATCCAACCTAAACCCATACACCAAAAATAAAATAAAAATAAAAATAAAAAATTTAAACCATCAAAAAGATAAAAATAAATTATATATTTTTTTAAAAATAAAAGGAAAACTCACTTGAGCTAACGAGCCAAAGGTTCAACGGAATTTAATAATTTACGTTTTGTTGAAAAAATCCATTTAGAAACCCAATAACCTTTTTCCAAAAGCTCGTAAATTTAAAATTTTAATTCCGCCACTGAGTTGTGCTCTCATCAATTCTCAACCATTGCATTAAACTTGTCCAAAAATGATTCTTGTCTTTGCAATTTAATTTCTTCATAAAACCTTTCAATAAACTTCTCAGCTCTCTCATCAACCGTATCATCATCGTCGTCATCATCATCTCCACGAAAATCTGTAAATTCTTCCATGGAACCTAATCTCTCCAACTCCAACACTGGGTACCTTCTCTTTTTCTCTTCTCCTTCGCCTTTCGCCATTCCCAAACATCTCGAAATAAGAAAACAGAGCATATATCTCTGTAACTCCTCTGTTTTCTGAACGATTTTTTTCTATTATAGTAATGAATCAATGATGTATTCGAAGGAGAAAATTGATATTCTTGAATATACCCATAATTATAATGCCTAAGAAGACTAAATTTCTTCACTTTTTTCAGAGGTTTTCTCATTTTTGCTAAGAAAATTGACATGTTTAGTAGATTTGTAACTTTCTGAAAAACAGGGGAATTTTTTTTGGGCATTTTTTTTGGTTTACACTTTACAAGTTTAAAATGTGAGAGAAACTTGAGATGAAAATCTCACTCAAGTGACTCTCACTTTTGAATTTTGAAGAATGTTTCAAGTTATGGAATTTATTTGTACTGTTTTCTTGGCTACTGTGTAGAGCAATTTATTAGTGAAAAAAAGTGTTTTTTTTTCCAAGGAGGTAGATAACAAAAATGGTCCCTTATGTTTGAGGTTTGGTTTAAAATAGTCCCTTTAATTTCTTCGTGGGATAGTTTGACTCGATACGAAGTTAAAAAAATAAATAAAGACTTTTAAAACTTGTGATTTAAAATGAATGATAAAAATATGTGTGGTTGTAAATCGTTTAAGTAAGGATATATAGTTAAATTGTTACTTAATATAAAAATGTGTCAATTCTTTTCGGGACTGACTAAAGAGAAAAGTAAGTCACGTAAATTGAGACGAGAAGTAATGTTTTAACTTTGTATCTAAGATATTGAACTTTGTACGGTTAGATTTGACAGAAATTATATTTAGAGATACAATTATTTGTTGTTTGTACTTTTCTTTAAAAAAAATCGGATTTTAGAGTTTGGTGTGTAAGTTTTTAAGGTATAATACAATTTATGTTATTTAGTGTTTATTGTCTGATGCAGTCTTTTGTGTTGTATATTTCAGGATGATGTTGATCAATCGATAGGATGGATCAACATTTACTTTTCACGTTTGAGAATATATGATTAATCTTTACTTTTCACGTTTTTAAATCATTGTTATTAGAAAATAGATGATTCATCATTTACTTTTCACGTTTCGTAGAGAGCTAAAAGGGCATTTCCCTTAAAAATAAAGGACTAATTTTATAAAGTTCTCTTTTTCTTTTTTTTTTAAGAATGTGAAAATATGGGGAAAGCTAGGCTGGAAAAAGGTTTATGGTCGGTGTTAATTTGGATTTTATTATAGTGAAGTAGCCGTTAAAGAGCGGGTTCTCTTGTAGTTTCAAATCTGGTGGAGCACACAAAATATAATACTCGTCTCATTTTACGTGATACAGATCGATTTATCATGTTATTTAAGAAAAAATAAAGATTTTTAAATTTATAATTTTAAACGTTGATGAAATATTTGTATAATTAAAAATTATTTCATTAAAGGAATAGACTACCACATAAAATGGAACAGAAGGAACATACAATTCAAAGAAATTTTCATTTCTTAGTCTGCTACAATTTCGATTTCCGAATTTGGGTTAATAAGAGTTGCGGTGAGAATAAAGAATTTATGTGTCTTTAATTAGAGGTATCCGATTAGAGCATATAAAAGAAAATTTGCTGTTAGAGAATTTCTTTTTCTTCCCAAATGAGCCTCTTACGCAACACCAAATCAAATTAATCAGGTTGTAAATACGAATATCGAACACTAACAGAAAAAGTAGAGTATAAAATTAAAAATAAAAGTTATTTGTTAGTCTGATATAATTTCAATTTTCGAATCAGAACTAATAAGAGTTATAGTGGAAAGGATAGAATCTTGTTCATTTTAATAAGAGATTTCAGGTTAGAGAATACTGTTTTTTAAACTGGGTTTCAACAACATCAATCCAAATTAATCAAATTCTAAATACAAATATTTGAAAAATTAAAAGAAATTTGATTTCTTAGCATGCTATAATTTCGATTTTCAAATTAAGAATTATGAGAGTTGTCGCCAAACTGATAGAAATCTTTTTGCCTTTACTAAGAGATTTTGAGTTTAAACGTATGAAAAATATATGTTATTAGAGAACACTTCCATTTCAAATGAGTCTATACAATACCAATTCGGATTAATCAGATCCCCAATGTCACTATATATATATATATATATATATATATATATTATTTATTAATCTGGAACAGAAAAAATGGGAACAGAAAAAATGGAATATAAAATTAAAAGAAATTTCGATTCCTTAGTCTGCTATTATTAATTATTAATTAGTTATGTTTAATACATGGAACAAAACAATTAAATACAGTTGTGTTACCTTCTAATCAAAGTTTTCTATTGCTTTATTCTGCAAGAGATTCGTTTCAGATCCCAAATTAAATTGCAATTTAATTATGTTTTCCTAGAATAGTATATTTCCCAAAAAAAATAAAATATTGACTTTATTTTCTTCTAAATAATAAATATTAGTTATTCTTATTTTAATTAGAACTGTCAAATATAGTCAATACGTATATTTTAATAAATAATTACTAATTTTAGCAATACTTTTTATTTATTACCATTTATAGCAATACTATGTTAAATCTGTAATATGTATTAAAAGTGAATTATGTATGCAATATATATGAATTATATATGAATTATACTTATTTTTTAAAATATATTATGTTTGTTTGGTAAAAACTTGACACATTGTATTTTAAGTGTATTAAAACGTGTGATAAATGAATTATCTATCATTAAAATTTGTATTATATGTGAATAAAAACTTATTCTTTGTAATATGAATTAAATTTGTATTATAAATGAATTAAAAGTAATCAAGTGAAAAAGAAATATTATTAATATAATTGGTAAATATTTTTTATTATAATATATTTATGTAATATTATAATAAAAATTGGACTTGGCTAATACAAATTTTAAAATTTAATGGTTTGGGTTAGATCGGCCCACAATAACCACTTGCCTTAAATGACCGGCCCATTTACTTGTTAGAATATAATTTTTTTTTAAATCATAATATATATATATATATATATATATATATATATATATATATATATATTTTTTGTCAGTAATGTTAATCAGATAGAGAATTTTCGTATTAGAATATTGTTTATACAATTTTCGTTCAATATGATATCACTGAATTTTGTTATCATAATCATGATTAACGATCGTAATTGTCAATCACTATTGCTATTCGCTAATATACTTATACTATTAACATTATAATTGTATTCATTACCACCATCTATTGTCGACCAATGTTAGCGTCACTAACCGCTAGATAGGACCACCAACCATCTCTTTCGTCACAATCATCATTGACAACCATTACTAACAACCTACATCTAGCTACTATACCTATCACATCCATCATTATAATTATATCCACGACCACCACTAACATAATCCTTGCCACCACTCTCACGATCACTTAGTTATCTATCACCATTGCGATGAAATATTTCTACTATCAATCACCTCGACCATCATAACTACCTAATAGTATTTATTAATGTCAACTATTACCAACACATTATCAAACACCATACATATTCTTTCATAACAACCATTAATACCGACTACTAACATCACTTAACTTCACTATCACAAATGACAATCATCACCATGACGTTAAATTATAGAAATAAATATTGAACAATATATTTTATTTAATTTAGTAGTTAGTTATTATTTTATTATTATAAGAGAAGAGGCTAGCTATAGGGATTAGGTTTTTGTAACTTTCTTTATCTTCAACGTTCAAACATTCTAAACTTTATAAGTCGTTTTCATTATGTGTAAGCAGTGGAAATCGTGTCTAAGGAACAATCACCTCATTATTAAACAATGATTAAAGAATTTAGGTTTAGTTTATATATTTTTAAAAATATTACCTAAATACATCTCTTATTTATCATAATCTTTAAAATTTCTACTAGGGGTATACATGATTGGTTTGGTTCGGGTTTTTCAAATATTAAATCAAACCATTTATGTCGGATTTTTATATTTATAAACCAAACCAAACTCATAAAACTCGGATTTTTCAACTTCGGGTTTTTTCGAGTTTCTTTGGGTTTATTCGAATTT
Organism: Solanum lycopersicoides; assembly: GCA_022817965.1. Classification (NCBI taxonomy): domain Eukaryota; kingdom Viridiplantae; phylum Streptophyta; class Magnoliopsida; order Solanales; family Solanaceae; genus Solanum; species Solanum lycopersicoides. The sequence goes on from CM040621.1 coordinate 1,730,538, forward strand.
TTGGGTTCTTTCGATAAAGTATTTATACAAACATATAATTTTCTTATACTTCAAATATTTATTTAGTCTTATCAAAATGCAACTGTCTAAGTTATTTCTCAAAAAATAACAAAAAATATGATATGACTAATGACACTAAAATTCCAACAAAAAAATAATAATAAAATCGCGTAAAACAAATATTGCAAATTAATAAGTCATAATGAAATTGATCATAATTTAAAGTACTAAATCATGCTAAAATAAGTTTAGTAAGTATTAGTTACATGACTAAATATTAAAAGAAAGTAAAATTAGATCATGTATTTTAATTGTCTAAATCTATGTAAACTAAAAAACAAATATTTAATATTATTGTAATTCTTAGTATTGAATTGATTTTCTTTTTTGCATTAGTATTAGTTGGATTTTTATTTAAACTTTATTATAATTACCAACACGTATCGACTATAATCTTTATTAGATCATTGAGAATTCTAACTTCCAAACATGAAATAAATATATTAAAAGATAAAAACTATCAAAAATATAAGAGATATTTAAAAATTATATCAAAGTAAGTATTTTTGTGTATAAAATAAAATTTTAAAATTATATATATAATGTCGGGTTGGTTTGGTCTCGGGTTGATTTTTTAAGTTGAAACCAAACCAATCCAAATATAGTCGGGTTTTTTTTCCAACACCAAACCAAGTCAAACCAAATCACTAGTCGTTTTTTTTTTATTTGACTCGGTTTACGATTTGGTTCGATTTTTTATTCGATTTTGTACACCTCTAATTTTATCATGTTAAAAAAAATCAAAATTCTTTCTCGGAGGCATAATTCCCCTCTCGCCAATACATAACTTGATCAAAGTTAGGTTCTGAAATTAAAATCTAATTACCATGACTTTATGTTTTCTTGGTAATTAGATTTTAATTTCAGATTCTAACTTTGATCAAGAAGTAGGGTTGTACATTCGATTTTTTGGTTCGGTTTTATGCTATTCGGTTTGGTTTTTCGGTTTTTGGTTTTGAAGAAGTGTAATCCATTTCAAACTAAAGTAAATTTGGTTTGGTTTGGTTTTTCTCTTTTTGGTTTGGATTTTTTTGGTTTGATTATTCGATTTTGTCAACAATTAGAAACGTAACAAAATTATTTGCAATTTAAAAAATTATATACGTAAAATATTTAATTTCTTAATATACTTTTAAATATAAATCACAAGTAAAACGTAAAACACAATACTTAAAAGTATATCAATTATAAATATCCAAACATAAAAAAATAAACTAAATTATAATGAAAATAACTAAAAAGGGACAAAGGTGGTTAACTTCAACTTAATACTAAATAATATATATAATTCGATTTTTTTTTGTTTTTCCATTTTTTTCTTCTAAATCCGAAATCAAACCAAAAAACCCAAACAAAGTAAATTATAAATTCAAAATCAAACCAAGAATCCAAAAAACTAATCTAAATTAGAATTCAATTTGATTTAATTAATTTTTTGGTTTAATCCAAAAAATGCACGCCCCTATCAAGAAGTACTAAACTTTCCACATTTATTATTTCTAATTCAATTCAATTTTTGAAACGTGCATGTGGTACTTTATTTTAGTTATTTAAACGAGAAAAGACATAAAGTTACCATTGAAGTTGTATCGAATTTTCAAAAAGACACCTTAACTTTGCGTGTGTCCTATTACCCCACAAAACTATCTAAATCCACAATAAACATACCCTTTTGACTAATTTTAACACCACTCGTGTTGTCACGAAATTTGGGCGCGTGAAGACTGTTCATACAGCTTTAGACCAACGTAAAATTGCCATGTGGCACTCCCAATTTGACTTATTTTGAAAAAAATATAAAAACCAATGTATTGATTTTTTTAAAGCTTTTTTATGAATAGTTTTTACTTTTGAAATCTTTTTTCTCATCTTCCCTACCATGATTAGCTTACCCATATTTCTTGGACATCTATGCCTTCCTCCAATTTTTTTTTAAAACTAATGTTATTTTGTTCATTCTTCTTCTTCTTTTTTTTTTTTTTTGAAAAACAAATTAGTTTAGTGATTTTATTCCTCCTACAAATCAAGTTTTAGATATAGGAATAGCGAAACTATGAAAAACTCGATTTGGGAGTAAGAAGTTGAAGAAGAAAGTTATTTAAATGTCATATTTTGACTTGGTGATATTTTGAGTATTTGGATTTTGATTATTTACCAATATTTATTTTCATAAATAAATTAATTGGTGGTAGTTTGACAAATAATTAATAATGTTGTTGAAAATTTTGTCCCGCCACAGCGGATTTGGCGGCTATTCTACACGACGAAAGGAATGACAAAAGTTAAGAACAGAGAATGAGGGTGAAGAAGAAAGAGAAACAGCAAAAAAGAAAATTAAAAGAAAAGCAAAGAAATCAAATAAAAATAATGTAAAATTACTTTTAACACGTGTCAAGTGACTATTCGTGCGTGACTTACAAATTTTTTTGTACAAGTGGTATTAGATAAAAAATGGGGTATACATACTATTGTGAAGTTGTTCAATGGGGTAATAGGACACCCGCAAAGTTAAGGTGTCTTTTTAAAAATTCGAAACAACTTCAATGGTGATTTTATGTCTTTTCTTTATTTAAACACAAGGTAAATAGAATAAGCTAAGGGCATGACCGTAAATATATAGTGTATAGTTTTTAACAGTTTCAGACAAAAAGTTTAAATAATATTATTGTATATTCAGTTTTTAATACACAGTAGATTAAACGTACGATATATATAAATTTCAAATTATTAATCTTTCATTAATAATCTTTGTACCGTTAGTTCACATGCTACTAATTTTTACATAACTTGTTTCTAAATAAAATGACCCATGTGTTTAGGTTGTTGGCTACGATTAAATATTTTAAAAGATCACTCAATTATATAGAATTAATTAGTAAAATTTTGAAAAAAAAAACTATAAAAAATAAGTTGATTTTTTTAATGTTATATACAAGCTTAAACCAATGCTAAAGTCGATCTTTAGCATCTATACTACATAAATATTTATCTAAAAATTGAGTCACTTCATTAATACAAAACTAACTTAGAAGTGATTTTACTAATAGTTTTAATTTTGTATAACTCCATAAATATTTTAATATCTCATAAATGTCTCATGATGTTCATTTTTAATATATTAAAATATGAGAAATATGTAATTACACGACTTAAAATAACATAATCTTTAAAAATATCTATCATTTGAATTAATTATAAAATTTCATTTTTTCCTTATATCTTAATATGAGGAATCCCGATATATCAATCCACCTCTATAATATGCATTATAATTGTGTTTGTATACAATATATATGGTATGAATGTTATAGTTGATACATAAACTCAATTATTTCAAATCTAAATTGGTATGAATATTTTGGTTTACAGTTATGTATCTGATACATAACTTATGTATCATTTACTATGTATTAGGGGCAAGAAACAATGTATTCACGAATTTTAATAAATACAATTTTTTTTTTTTTTGGATAAGATGTTATTAACACTTAAATTATTAGAGTTTTTGTACTTTATGCTTAATATATTGGCTTTTAGAGGTCCAATTTACTCTTATGACATGCTAGTCTCATAAAGTTTGACCTTTCGAAATCATATTTTTTATAATTTGTATTCACTAATCGCATGATTTTTAATTGCCATGTGAATTGATCGATTATATAAATATACAATTGCTTGTTTAAATTTGAAGTAATTTAATTTAGAAAATGATAAATACGCTTTCATATCGTACATCTGATTATTTTAATGTAACAATTGTTACAATAATATTATTTTTTGGTAATTAAATAACTTTTTATTAATCACTAAAGTAATCAGATCAACACAATATTTTGTGCTTATCTATGAAATAAACTACAAACAACAAAACTAACTAAACTAATATGTATTAGAAAATCTCCATAACTAATATTTACACTAACTAAGCAAAATTTTCATATAACCTTCTTTTAATGATTTAATAAAAAAAAGATGTGAATTAATACGGCATATATTAAATTGAGTAGTTTAGACATGTGTCTCATTAGCTATGAATTATGATCCATTGTAATATTCATGTATCAGATGTTAGAAGTGGACATAGTACGATAGATATCAAATATCATATCTAAAAAAATATTTTTGATTTTATAAATTTGATATTATAATATTGGTATACATTTTTAAAAAGTTTGAAATATAAAATATCTGATTGAAGTGTATAATTATATATAAATTAATATACAAATAAAACTATTTAGATATTTACTCTATCTATTTACTTTGAAATATATTTTTGTGATGATTGATCAATCAAGGAAATTGATTAAAGTTTCTTATGAATAATTATATATGTGTAAAGGTTACCTATGATATAATTAAGAAATCATAGCTCCCAAATGTCAAAGGATCATTTTCTTTATTTTTCAAGGATCAAAATGAATATTTTGTTATCATTGGTCGATTAAAAATACAAATTTCAGAAAACCAAAAAATAAATAAATAAGTTCGTGTATAACCTAGTGGGATTACAATTTGGCAAAATAAAGATTAAAAATTTACCCTACAAAAATATTAAAAATATTTATGTTTTTAACGTGAATTATAAATTTCATATTTAAATTATCGATAGTTTTCAAAAAACATTCATCTATGTGCATATATAAGCCTAGTGGGACAACAATTTGACAAAACAAAGATTAGAAGTTTGCCAATAAATAAATAAAAAAAACAGAAGCAAAAAATATTTAAAACACTCTTGAATTTAATATAAATTATTAATTTCATTTTTAAATTAGATAATTTTAAAAATATTCATCTATTTGTCTAACTAAACATAGATAGACCCCGTGACTTACCATATGACACAAAACAAGTGGTCTTTCAAATTATTAGAAGATTAGATCGTCATACTCTTAAAAGAATGTCGAGCGAAACTGTTGAAAACATTCCGAAGCTTAGCGATAGTTCGGAGGTAGATTTTATAGAATTCACATAGTTTTAATATGAAATTACAATTTATCCCTCTTTAGTTTGTTATTACATTAATCTCTTAAAAAGTAACATTAATCGAGTACATTAATATATAGTTCGAATACATTAAAGAGTATTTTGGACACATTATATCATAAACCAAATACATAATATGTAGATCGGATACATAATATGTAGCTCAGATATATTATAAAATAAATCAAATATATAATATGGCTCGGCTCATTAAATATTGGGTCTGATCCATTAATATGTAGCTCGAATATATTAAAAAAATAAGGAATTTTAGAGGCTTTTAGAAATAGAAGGGGATATTCAAAATAAGGGATATATAAGACGTATATTTCAGTAATTTTAGTTCGGAGATGAAACTAGTAATTACACCGAGTCGAAAAAAACCATAAAAAAAAAGAGGACAAAAACGGCGTCGTATTATGGGTAACCCTCAAAATATAAAATTGCAGACGTCACTCCACCGTGCACTTTAACACCTACAATTTTTCAGAACCTGAACGTTAAAATCGCCTCTTCTCTCTCCCTCTCTCTTCTCTGGTTGCCGATATATATATATAATATATATGTATATATTCTTTACATTCCCGGCGATTTCACGTAAACTCAGCTAAACACAACACACAAAGAAGAAAAAAGTTCAAATCTTGAATTTTTTTTTTGAAGAATATGAACCCCATTTGCTTTGATATTGAGCAGAGTAGAGAATTATAAGAGAAAAAGGAAGATAGATTTGATTTTTTGAGCTTGTGGGTGTTTTGATTTTGATGGTTTTTAAACTGATATTGAAGATTTGAAGGTGTTTATATGGCGATGGGACCTGAAAGATCGAAGCCTTTACATAATTTTTCTTTACCATGTGGGTTGAAGTGGGGGAATCAGAAGTTTTTAAGGTGCGTTAAGGAAGATTCCGATGAAGAAATGTCAAGGTCGGAATTGATCGGACGGCGGAGGGAAACAGGGGTGGTGGAACGGCACCGGACGAAATTCAGATCGGTGAACGGAGATAGTGGTGAGGGAATTGAAGCTGTTAGAGAGAAACTGATGATTGATCTTCAAACGGAAGCTGATAAGATGAAAGACGCAATTTTAAGGGAAGGATTAGATTCTCCGGCGCCGGCGCCGGCGACGACGACGACGATGAATGTGAAGGTAGATGTATCTGATGCAGCCGCCTTTAGCGACTTATCCAGACCATGGAGCTTGAGGACTCGGCGTGCGGCTTGTAACGAACCGAACGGTGTTCTCGCCGGCGCCGGAGCTAGCGGAAGTGGTGGATCGAAGGATATGAACTGTTTGCCACCATTAAAGACGGAGAATAACAAATCTTCAAGATTTCGAAGTGAATTTTCCGGTGGATTGATCGCCGGAGCTTCTTGTAGCGGCGAGAAGAAACAGAGGGTGAAATATTCCGTTTCCCTGTCGCGAAAAGAGATCGAAGAAGATTTCACGGCGATGATCGGACATAGACCCCCTCGTAGACCCAAAAAACGAGCTAAATTGGTTCAAAAAAATTTGGACGTAAGTTTCGTATAATCGATCACAAACTTATTTTAAATTAAATTATAATTATATCGTACTTCAATAACATTTCTTAATTCACTCGTAAAATTATACTGAAAATATTATTTGATTGATCGTAATTTTTTGCAGACGCTATTTCCGGGGTTATGGTTGACGGAAATTACAGCTGACTTATACAAAGTGCCCGACGATCAGTAGATTTGAAGAAAAGATGAATTTTTTGTGATTTGTATGGTAAATTTTATTATGATGGAACAACTATAGTTTGGAAATTTGATGAAATTATTGAATTTCTTGTATAACTGGAAAAAAATGCAATTTTGTTATTTAATCTATTTTTTTTATGTTTTATGTAGCTGTTGATGTTATTGGATTGCACTGAATTAATTGTTCACAGTTACATTTTGATTTTTTTTTTAATATATATTTGTCAAGTAAGTTGGCTGCTTTTGCTTTCTTCTTTTCTTGATAACAAAGACAAAATTTTCTCTGGGCATTGTCTTTCTGAAAGTGCAGTGTGTAGTGTTCTTCCTGTTTGCCTATATTGCTTCTCCGTAGCTCAGTCAGATAGGATCGAGGAGTTCATCTTAGGATCGAGGAGTTCATCTGAATCTTTTCATAGAAAATTATATTGTTTATATATATATATATAGTTAAAAGTAATAGATATTAAATTTTATTTGACTTGTCTATGTATTTACTTTTTATATTTTGAATTCTTGCTGAAAATTTTAGCCCGACACGGTGTTAGAGCATGTCATATTCAAATGATTCGTGTTCGAGATGTGAATATGAAGAATTTTTGATAGATAGCATTTTCCTTCATATGAGTACTATGGTGCACAAACTTTAATATAAATATCAAATATTGAATGAAAAAGAAAATTAAAATCCTTTGCTAGGAGTTGCATGCTTACTATCCAAGCATAGTGTCTTGCAACAGGGGCGACCCAGTAAGTAAGTTTCGGGTGTTCGAGCATTCATTGACTCCGATTTTTTTTTGTATATATATATAAAAAATATGATAAATATGTTATTAAAAATTAAATGAGCTCCCATAAAATGAAAGCAGTCATGGGCGCGCTGGTTTACACCGGAAATGAGAGGCGCGTGAAGCACACTGGCGAAGGTTCTCGAATCCTACCAGCCCTATTCTTTTTTTTATATATATACTTCAGCGAATTTTACACCCTTTTTTTTAAATTATTTTTTCTTTTTTTTTTAATTAAGGGTTTTTTTTTTTATTGAAGAGTTTGAGTTAATATACGTTTACTTTTTTATTAAAAAGTTTGAGTTAGTATACGTTTATACTATGTGATTGCTAAAAGGTTTATGTTAAAGGAACTGAGCACCACAACTTTTAAATCTTGGATCCGCCACTGTCTTGCAATTTCTTTTGATAACTCGTTGTAACAAGTTCAACATTAATTCTCGACTCCCTTGTTTTCATATGAATGATTCTCTTATTACTCTATTCGTTTCATTTTATATAGGTACACAAATTTGTGCTGGCACTAAACTTAATTAATTAAAATAAAATTTTGATATAACCAATAAATATAAATAAATTATAAAAAGTTATATGTTTAAACAAGCGAGTTTTTTAATCGCCTCTCTTTATAAATATAATATAACTATAATAAATTTTGGGTTTCTATAGGAAAGAAAAATAATCATACTAAAAAAAAGATCCACATAGTTTTCTTTCATTTCACCTCTCTTTATATATGTAACGAATTTTGGGTGTGTTCGATATGATAAAAAAATATTTATTTTAAAACAAATAATTAAATTTTTTACTTAATGTTCAATAAGTAATTAAATAAAAAATTAGTATCTCAAAAACATTTAAATATAATGTAGACATCAACGTGGTCTAAACCCATTAAACATATTAACCATTTTAATCAAATTTTAGAAATCTCTATGAATTAGATCGAATGAAATTGGTCAAACTCTAATAGAATACATCCTTTATATATTAAATGAACCCCAATAAATGATGCATTTAAGGGTAAAATAGGAAATGATAATATAAATAGTTTTGAAAATAAGAAAGATTAAAAAGAATAATATTTTTGAAAATATCAATATTACTCACTGCTCTATTATAAGATCCAGTAATACACATACCTTTAGGTTGATGTAATTTTAGATTAAGTCCCTATAATAATAAACTTTATATCAAGTGTAATCTCGTAATAAATGAATTAAAGTAATTTACTATAGTCTATTATATTTCATTAAATTTTAAATATTGAACGTATAACATGCGAGCTTTTGAGCTTTAAATTTAAATATGTAATTGTTGGTGTGTATTATCTAGTTTCTAAAGACAACATTTTCTTAGATTTATGAGTTGATCTAATAACAATATGAATCAATCAATTATTATCACTTATATCATAAAATCACATCTATGTCATCTTATAATTTTCTTAAAAAGAGAAGCGATTTTGTGTAACAATCGGGATGATATAATACTTCTAAAAAGTTAGGCATATGTTTTAGGTCTGAAAATTTGAAGGCCTCAATTTTTCTAGTAATAATAAAATTATTATAAGTTTTTTTAAACAAAAAAAGAATATACTATATTTTTAAATTTATTCGTCTCTTTTAGTTTATTTCAAAACATTAAAAATTATTTATTTTTTGGATCAGTTTTTAAATTTAATTTGCACATGATATGTTAAGACCATAAGATTAAAAAATATTTTAGAAAAAATAAGTTTTTTTTTATTAAAATAAAGAAATAATTTTGTAATTTAGAAATAAAAATAATAATGAAAAGTTTGGCAGCTGATTTACATTTGATTTTAGGTCACTAATTAGCTTGAGTTATCATTATATAACAATCGAATTTTTTATCTTCAATTTTAAATATGTTATTGTTACTGCATAGCTGCATATAACCTAAATCATATCGATAGATTTTTAATCAATAATTCGGGTCATTTATGAATTGAGTCCAGTAACAATGTTGATTAAAGCATAAGAATACAAAGTTGAGCGACGACTTGGTGTTTACAGATGATTTTATGAGAATTAGTCATAGACATAAATTTATTTTTGGCTTAGCAATATAAAAAAATTGTTGATTAAAAATAGGATGATCAGACTTTATATACAAACATATGATCACATTTGCTGCTTATATGAGGAAATAAGGTTGAATATCCGCTACACTTATTTTTGAATGCAGTTTGGTTACCAAGATGAAGAACAAATTGAGAATTTGAATTAGAATAGGGGTACGATAGAATGAGGCGCCCAATGTTTAAAATGGATCAAAGGTAGACATTGAAAATAGTTATAGAAAGAATTGACAGATACAATATCAGGTGTCAGGATGTACCACACATACAAAGCAAGAAATTAAAAGCAGATGAGAGAAAATTACAGATATAAAGATATATTTACATAGATTAAGAATTTTATTTTGAAAGAGTAGATTATTTAAAATAATCTAAGAAAATAAGTAGATGTAGATGCTTGATTCAGTACTTTTGTAATTAGTGATTCTGTTTTGTTCAAGGCTATAAAATTAGATGTTATGCAATTTGTCTTCTAAACCAATACTACTAATCACAAATTTTCCAAACACAGTAAATTTCAAGTTTAAATCACGCAGTAAAGATAAAAAATTAATTAACAGAAAACATATCAGAATCTGTAACAGTTGTATGAAATAGAAAGAAAGCAGAATCGAGTCGAGCCCACTGAATGCACATTATCTCATTAAAGAAATTATTCAGCTCTAATATTGGTTGCAACTTTTTTAGCTCTAATATTCGAAGTTTGAATTGGAATATATCCTGTTTTGTTCACCTGTGTATAGATATGTATCTATAGTCTCACCTGTGTATAGATATGTATCTATAGTCAAGAGGCACTGTTTTCGAAAGGTTGCAACTTTCAAAAGTTGAAGCTAAAGCTTTGGCTGAGCCAAGCGACGACGGCGCAAGGGGTTGTCCTCTTTCCAACCCTTTTAACAGCTAGTAGAAGTGTTTCTCTATTTAAATACTTCAACTTTTTCTTTCCACCACCAATGAGGGAGAAATGTCTTTTACTAAACCATAAGAGAATCTTTTCCGATTCCTATTTTCATCTTCCCTTCATTTCCCGTTAACTCTTACTATATACCAACATTAGAGCGAATGAAATGACTTAAATATCTAGAGTGCTTCGTTGGTTATAATTATTCGACTATTATGGTAATTTTCACTGCTTAACAAAAAAATAATTCAAATATGTGACCGTTAGTGCGTATTACATAAATTCTTCGGTCAATATATATACTGAATGAATCGAATCATTATAAATTGAGTCCAGTAACAAGGTAAATCAATTAATCTAACCATCTACTTAATTGAAAATTACATATATGCCCTCTTATAATTTCGTCAAAAAAGAAAAATAACTCTGTATAACAATCGAGCTCTATACCATTAAATCCAAACATGTGACCGTTTGAGCATATACATTAAATATTAATAGAAAATATATTTACTCAAATTTAAGCATGTCATCGACCGTTAAAGATCACGAGTTTACACCCGAAAATAAAATTCCAAAAATAAACCTCGTGATATACAAACATTTTATTTCAAATATTTATTTTCTACAATAATAGTCACAAAAATTCCACAACAATTCATAAAAAAAAAAAGTTAAATTTTTTTTTTGGGTGAGAAATAAGATATTTTATTAATATAAAAATGAAATATATTTTGAGGAACCCTTAATCCACCGTGCACCCTTTAGCACCTACTCTGTTCTGAACCCAAACGTTAAAACCGCCCCTTCTCTCTCTGGCTACCTCATATATATATATATATATATATATATAAAATATATATATATATATATTCTATACGTAAACTAATCCAACATAAATGTGAAGAAAAATGGCAAAAAGCTTTGAAAGATTAACAATTTATGAAACCCCTTTTCCAGTTCTTCTTCTCTCAAGTTTTTCTTCACAAAATCTTGAAATTAAAGTGAAAAAGGAAGAAACTTTGAGTCATTTTCTGGTCTGTGTTTGTATTAGCGAGGGGAGAAATTTTGGGATTTTGGGTTTGTTTAGACATTTGGATTGAGTGTTTGATGACTATGGGACCAGAAAGATCGAAACCTCTGCACAATTTTACCTTACCTTATGGGTTGAAGTGGGGGAACCAGAGGCATTTGAGGTGTGCGAAGGTGGAATCCAATGGAGAAATCTCTTCTGTTCATCGGAGGTCAAATGGGTCTGAGTCGATCGGACGTAGGATGGAGATGGAGAGTGCAATGGTGAACCGTCGTGGATCAAACGATCGGTTTACCCGGAAATTCAGGTCGTCGGGAAAAGAGGATGATGGTGACGGAATCGGAGCTGTGAGAGAGAAACTGATGTTTGATCTCTTAACAGAAGCTGATAAGATGAAAGAAACAATCTTCAAAGAAGGTATGGATGAACAACCCAAGAAGTTTCCATCTCCGTTTCCGTCGCCGTCGCCGGCGACAACTATGACTAGAGCTGTATCTGACCCTGCTGCTTCAGCCGACTTGTCACGTCCATGGAACTTAAGGACTCGCCGAGCGGCTTGTAAGGAACCTAATGGATTGGTCGCCGGCGCCGGTACTGTTACCGGAGGAAATGGTGGTGGATCAAAAGGTGGGTTAAAGATTGATACTATCAGAACAAATGCTCCAGCTGCCGGAGCTGCTTCAGTCGGCCAGAAAAAACAAAGGGTCAAGTTTTCCGTTCCTCTTTCCCGACGAGAAATCGATGAAGATTTCATGGCCATGGCCGGACATCGACCCCCTCGTCGTCCCAAAAAACGACCTAGATTGATTCAAAAAAATTTAGATGTAAGCCATTCATTCTCTTCTCTTGATTATTGCTAATCAGAACTAATTAAAATCAAATTTTTCATTGCTAATTTTAGATTTTAATCATTTTACTGTTCCATTGATCCCTTTTGCAGATGATATTTCCAGGTTTATGGTTAACAGAAATAACAGCTGATATGTACAAAGTGCCTGATGATCAATAGATTGTTGTTAAAGGTAAACACAAACATTCATCACTGAGCTTTGTAAGCTAATTTAGTGGTGAATAATCATGATTTGGTTATAATCTCTGCAGATGGGAAGGTGGTAGCGCGATTTTCTGATGAAGAAGACGATATATTTGTGGACTGATTATCGAGTAGTGTAGTTGGAAATCCGATATGATACGATTGATTTTGTTCAGGTAAACCTGAAATGGGGTGTAAAATAGGGAGAAAGTTTAATTAGTTGCTCTGTGAGGATGTTAATTCTGTTTTAATGAAAGATTTGTTAATCTTTCTCTGTTTATGTTCATTGGAACAAGTTTTTAATATATAGTTTGTGTGCAGTTTTGCACACTTTGAGATTCAATTTCAGTGTTTTCAAGTGAATTATTTACTCTGTTGAATTGCTAGTATATGTTGCAGCCATGTTTGTATCTGTATGTGCCTTGCTCATCTGATTTGCGACTATTCACTTGCTCATCGTAGAGGCTGTAAGTACATATTGCCCCTCGTAAGTAGGTTGTTTATTTTCGGAATGCTGTCCTCTTGCATTTCTTATGTCATTATAGCTAGTGTTGTCTCGGGTTTGAGGAGTGAGTAAATTTACGGTAGAAAGTTGTTTTCATGGCGTGAATTCGGATTAGTCAGGCTAGTGTGTATGAGATACAAGATGGTTATACCAAAAGAGACTTATGTAACATGTTCAAGTTGTTTAATTCTGTTTGTGTTTCTGTGAGTTAATTTTTGAATCTGCTGCTACTATTTCTCTGGAGGTGTCAGTTTTAAGTCACACTTACCAAATTGTAAAAGCTAATACCTTAAAGGGGTCGTTTGGTGTGATGGATTAAAATATATAGTTTTGAAATAGAAAATTAGTTTAGGGATAAAAGCTTATTTCTTGTTTGGTTGATATGTTTGAGATAACTTATTCCATCATTTATACCATAGTGATGGGATAAATTATCTCATATATAGATGTGATAAGTTATCCCATGATAATTGATCTTGAAATAACTACTTTCCAATCAAACGACCCCAAAGGTCAGTCTCATAGCGATTGGAGTATATCTTAAAAAGATTTTGCATCAAATATAAAATTGTTATGGTATACGATTTTCATTTTAGTAATCTTAGCTATCCACTTCACTATGCGGTAGAGTGTTCGTCCCAACCCCTTCGCAGGATACCTTCCATTTTAATTGAGAAGGTTTCATGATTAGTGATATGGAAATACTTTATAGGAATGGAGCAAGTATGAGAGTGTTTTTCTTTTCCTAAGTAGCTTGGACGCGGGTTTGGGTTCCTGATGCATGTGTGGATCTAGAGGTCGGATCAATTATGGATTAAAATTATAAATTTAGGGATATGGAGCAAGTATGTATGCAAGTCTAGGTATGGATAGGAATACGCGAATTCAGTTAAGATAATTTAAATTATGAGATATTATGTAAAAAACTTTGAAAAGAAAAATATCGATCAAAAGGAGAAACTGGAAAGGGATAAAAGAAAAAAGGGTGACATAAAAATTTCTATATATAAGATATTTCATTTTCTTCGAATCTTAGCTTCTGTTTTAATTATTAAAATAATTGAATATGTCCTGAATTTCTCCATCAATTTTGTCTCAGTCCAAAGTTGATTGACCATCGAGTATGAATACTAGATCTACATTCCATCGTGTCGATGCAGATGCGACATAAAAAATAACATCATATCTACACAAATGTATTACCAAAAGTGAAAATAAGGAAAACAATTTTTTACTTAATAAGTGTTTCAAAGCTCACGTTATTTATTTATTTATTTTTTTAAGAACTGAATTATCAAAGTCTGATATATAAATATTTTATTCTATATTGTTATAGTTCAAAAATGCAAATAAAATTTAAAGATGAATTTAAAAGATTGTTGATAGATTCAAGTTTCAACCTACGAACTCTCCTTATTTTTCCAAGTACATATTAAAATAAATTATATTAATTTAACATGTATATTAATCACAAATAAGTGGATAAATTTGGAAAAATCCTCTATGATTTTTGGGGAATAATATTGGGAAATTATCTTTTGGTCACCAAAGTTAGTTGTGCATTTCAAAACTTATCCATCTAATTGTGGTCATGGTCATGGTCAATATACTTGTTAAAATTTATATAATCTAGACCTTTTAAGTATTTAATAAATAAGACAAATGACATCTATTTAAAAAATATATCTACTTGAAAAAACGTAGAAAAAAATATATATAACGAAGAAGTGTCAGATACAAATGTTTTAATCAATAAATTTAAAAATTAAATGATCATTTTTAATAAATAAAATAAATAGTCAAGTGATTGAGAAGTTTGTTGGAGTGTAATATTTTACTATTATAGGGCTAAATTACAATGTTTTTTAATTTTAAAAAGAAATTAACAAGTCAATATTTACTCAAATTTTTTATTTAGTCTGTCTTAAAAGAGTAACGCAATACATGAATTATTATAAATATTATTTTTACTAGTATTTCCTGCCAAAATATAAAAAGATAAAGTACTTTATAAACATCAAAATGGATAGTTATTATAGTTTTATATGCATTTTTTTAATTTAGAAAGATAAGTGTTGAAAAGTTCATTGGAAAAGCCTTTTCAAATCTTTTAAAAAAAAGGTTTTCAACGTGTAAAGTCATTAAAAACCTTATGTCCATGCTTATTTTTAGTTTTCCAAAAATAACTTTTGCAATTTTTTTTTTTTAACGCTTTGGTCAAAATTATTATTGTTTTGAAAATCATTGATGTTTATTATTGTTTTCAATAATTTATTTTATTAGATTGTTTATTGTATTTCAATTACTGCACAATTATATTGTTTCTATCGCTCCATAGTCTCTTGTGGTAGACTTTACATTATTTTCTTGTGATGTGATATGATTCTTGTTTATATCTGAAATAGTTATATTTAAGCCGAAGTTCTTCAAAAATAATTCTCTAACTTCATGAGATAGTAATAAAATTTTCATACATTCCATCTTTTTCAGACATCACTCGTGAAAGTTCACTAAATATACAATTATTATTATCATCATTCTTTCAAATCTCTTTTTGTTTGGACAAAAATTGAAAAGAGTTTCTTCAAGGATATATTCTCTTATCTTGAAGAAGACTATATTTGGGCCTTGAGTCAATTGTGGACCGCCAATCGCTATTTAAGTGATATATAAATTTTTGTAAATTTAGTTATAATAAAATTTTAACTAAAATTCATAAAATTATAGTTAAATATATATATTTTTTATATGAAGTTATTAAATCCAAATATATATGTGGATTTGAAGTTCGACGTATTAATTATATAATCCTACTTTATAAATCTATATATAAAATATTTATTTAAAGTTTGACTTGACAGTTCCAAACTTTAATTTTTTAGTCTAAATTTTAGTTTGACATTCTAAAAACTTCATACAGTTATTTAAATTTTGATAATTTATTCATTTAGATTTATTTTATTTATGATAGGCTTCATTGTATTACACTCACTATCTCAATGTAATTTATTTCTTTTCCATCCAAAAATAATTAAAATTAAATATAAATTTAGAACTAGAAAAAATTACGTACATTATTCACGTAACACTCAATGATCTGAAATTTTACTTAATTATCGAGCAAAATATGTAAAAAAGTAGAAAGAGGAGGAAAAAAGAAAGAAGCTAACAATTTATTGCTCATACTTTATAACTAGAAGCGATTCTAGGAGGGAGTCACAGAATTTACGTGAATCTATACTCTCCTTTTGATTCATGTAAAATAATATTATAATTTATTTAAAACACTTAAATCTAGATGTGTGAATTCACATTCAAAGTATTATATAATGCGATCATGATTGAGTGCACCTCTCTCAAATTTAAGAGAATAAATTTCTAATCTTATATCTATTTTGTCTCTTTCGTTCTAAAATTAGGTTATACCACTCACATGTATAAGAACTACGTTTGAACATATAATTTTAATATTTAACGAGTTCAAACGATAAAATCAATCAAATTTATATATTAAATTCATCTTTTCGTAATAATGTACTCATTTCTCTTCAAAATATACCTTCTTGTGATCCAATGAGCTTAGCTTACTACCAAATGATAAAATAAAGTTAGAACTATAGTTTAAAAAAGGCATAATACATATATTAGACCCTAAACTTGGCTTCAAATTTTAACTTTGACCTCAAACTTTCATAATGCACAAATAGGCACTTTAACTATTCTATCTTTCAATAAATAAACACGCGAATATTTCAATCAAAACCGTGTTACACACATGCTCTGACGTGGAAAAGTAAACCACTCAGTGGATGCCAATTAATTAAAAAATTTACACGTATTTTTTTAAGCATAATACATAAATTGGACCCTTAACTTGGCTTCAAATTATAACTTTGACCTTTAACTTTGATAGTGCACAAAGAGACACTTTAACTATCCGAAATTTAAACAAAAAAACACGCAAATATTTCAATCAAAACGCGTGTTACACACATGCTCTGACGTGGAAAAGTAAACCACTCAGTTGCTGCCAACTAACTAAAATAAATACACCTAGATTTTAAAAATTATAAAAATAAATTATAATATAGAATAAGGTGAAAGTGAAAACAAATTCATTTTTTAGGTAAAAAAAAATTAGTACCTCTTTTCTTCTCTCTCTTAAAAATTTCTAATCTGAAATTCATGTTCCTTATATTCAAATCAAAGAAAAAATTGTTCAAGATATTTGCTGTAATTTAATTTTCGAGTTATCTATTTTTTTCCCTCAATTTAGTCAAGGTAACAAGATTCAACATTTTACAAACAAGAATTTGCATATTGTTGGTCAAATGTTCAAACTAATATGAGAATCTCTAGAAGAAACTAATGTTTTTATTGCAAAATTATTTCAGAGCAACCCATAAATATGGAAAGACATGAGATTCAATGAACTTCTCCTTCTTTTCTTTAGTTTGAAGTATATTTGTGCTTTAAGTTGTCAAATATTTGACTGAAAAAACAGGGTGCTTTGTGTATTGTGATTGTCATAGTGAAGAGAATTGCAATTATGAATTTTGGAGGCCAACAAATGAACTTACAGTACTAAAAATTATTAAGTGAAATGGTGCACTTAAAGTATTTGATAAATTGTCTGATAGAACTTTTCACATATTTTTGTCAAGTTTGAGTAGCAGTCTGATATCTAATCAAAATGCCTTCAAAAATTGCATTCAATTTGTATAATTGTATACTCACCCCATCTTGTCAAAAAAGACTTCATTATAATTTTTTTCATAATAACAAAAAAGTAATTAAATGTCACTTGCATTTTGCAATGAACAACAAATAATGCAAAAAAGAGGGAAAATTGTTGAAAAATTAGAAAGAGAGTTTAATTGTCATTTCAGTGTTTTTTTTACTGTTGGGCACTCGATTTTTACATCTGACGCGCCTAATTTGAGTGAATTTTACGTATTTTGCCATGTAGGATCCGAGTATTTTTTTGTTTAAGTTTTGGATAGTTAAAGTGCCTATTTGTGCACAAATAAAGTTAAAGGTCAAAGTTATAATAGGAAGCCAAGTTAAGGGTCCAATTTATGTACTAATTAAGGGTAGAATTGTCATTTTAGCAATTTTTTATCGTTTTGGGCCTCAAAAATTACCTCTCACTCGCGCAGAATGCGTGTATTTCACGCATTTTGCCAGGTAGGAATCGCGTGTTTATTTGTTGAAAGATAGTATAGTTAAAGTGCCTATTTATGCACTATGAAAGTTTGAGGTCAAAGTTAAAATTTGAATCCAAGTTTAGAATCCAATATATGTATTATGCCTTTAAAAAAAGTTGATGAAACAAAATCACTACTTGAACAAATTGGTTAAAGTAAAATTAGCAACACATCTTACTAACTAAAAACCCCTGCCTTTTCCCAAAATTACTCAACAAGCCACTAGATCACGCATTCCGCATTGCTCAGTTAACCATAGTTAATTCCCTATGTAACCATGGTTACTTTTCCACTACTATATAAACTCTCTCTCACTGTACTCCCGCCATCTTCTTCATTTGCTGAGCAAAAGCTTTCTGAAAAGCATTCTTCTCTTCAAATTTCTCCAAATCGCTTGAATCTCGTTTCTCTCTGTCAACAATGGTGAGCAAAAGCTTTTTACATCTCTACTCGCTCTTTGAATTTGTTGAATAACTTGGTATACTTCTTATATTGCTTAACTCTCATGTTCATTCTCTGCTTTCTTTTTTCAGGTTGTGGCACAGAAATTGAAGGAATCGGAGATTACTGAGCAGGATTCACTCCTTCTGGTAAATAATCTATCTCATATTTGCTTATTGATTACGTTACTACAGCTGTGTTTTTTGCTCTGTTCAATTTAGCGTCGATCAGTTTCTTACGAGTTTGTGAACGTTGATAGCTCAAAGTGCTTGTAGGAAACACATTATGTTGAACTGTTTGAGAGTTCTATAGTTTTGTCTTTCATCAATTTCTGATGTTTTAGATACTTCGAGTTTTATAATTATTGACTGCATGTGAGTCGAATCTGGAGGCTAATCGATGATATTTATTTTTTATACTCAGTTGTGATTTAAGTAGTTTTGTGTGTGTATTTTGAGTTCGTTCTTCAGAGTTTTCTGGCTCTTGTAGCCTCCTCTATGTTGAGTTTTATTCGTTCAACTGATGTATGATGCAAATGTAAATGTATAATCTCTGGTTGTAGATGTTGACTTCCGATTGGCTCATGTTGCTTGTTCTTTAGATAGTTGATTTGTATTTTTGCTATATATGGTTGAGTGAATCTGTTTTTATGTATTAAAAAAAAAACGAGATTTGTAGGATGTTGCGGAAGCCGAATATATAGAGAGTGATGGAATCACAACTGCTATATCTAAATGTAGCTAATAAATAGTAAATGAGACAACGACAAAAAAGAACACCAAGAATTAACGAGGTTCGGCAAACTTTTGTTTTCTTTTGCCTAGTCCTCAGACACAACCAACCAATATTTATTTCACTCCAAAAGAGTACAAGTTAAATACTACAAGAGAGAAAGAAGAACAAATGCCTTAGGAGATGAGAAGGCAAGTGAGAGGTGTGTTACAAATGAATTAGGAGCTACCTATTTATAGGAGTGAATTCTTCCTATTGATGTCATCCATGACATCACAATATGTCAAAAATGTCAAGATTTACCTTGTGAAACCAATTTATGGTTCACCTAAATTTCACCTACAAAAGATGCTATCTTGACTTTTCTACCAATGAAGAATTATCCTCCTAACTACCATATCTTCTCATTAATTCATTTTTGAATCTTGTCAAATTTAACATAGGATATGTTCTAGATCAATGAACCTGATCTAAGAAGCTAATAATCTTAAGTTGTTCAAGTTCTTCTGTTTTCTCGATTTGCATAGTCTCCATGAATTAGGTGCTTCTGACGTTATCTTCTTTGAATGCTATCGTATCCCAGTTACTGAAATAACTCATGATGTTTAGTTACAATCAAATGAACAGCTGGAGTTGTTTGTCAGGAAATAGAAACTTGTTTATGCAGTTATTAAGTGTTACAAGCTAATTATCTGGATTTACTTTTTTCTCCATGTTTTTCAAAAACAGACAAGGAACCTTCTGCGTATTGCTATATTCAACATTAGTTACATCAGAGGCCTCTTTCCTGAGAAATATTTCAGTGATAAATCTGTTCCAGCCTTAGGTAACCTTTCTCTACAACTTTTTGTTTTTTGTAATATCTTCTGTTTCAGTTTTTTCAAATTAATTTATTGGATACTTATATCACAAGCAGAGATGAAGATCAAGAAGCTAATGCCAATGGATGCAGAGTCACGTAGACTTATTGATTGGATGGAAAAAGGTATGTTGATTTTTTGCTAGTTTGCAAACTAAGCCTTACAGATATATTCTTCCTTGTCATTTCTTACCGCCACTTTCTTCTGTGTTCGTAGGTGTTTATGATGCATTACAGAAGAAATATCTGAAAACACTTCTGTTCTGTGTGTGTGAAGCAGTTGATGGACCAATGATTGAGGAATATGCATGTAAGAAGAGCCAAGATAAGTTGGTTCAGTGATGACTTCAATTAGATTGTAGTATCATAATTACACTGGCCATATCTGTGTTGCCTGAGACAAAGAAATTGCTAAAAGAAGAGCTGATACTTTCAGCAGTCTGGCTTGTGACAATAGCTTATACACTTAGTTGTCTACTTGCAGTCTCTTTCAGTTATTCAAGTTCCGACTCTGAAGAAGTGTCAATGAATGTCAATCGAATTGGAATGAAGAAAGGGGGAACATTCAAGTGTAACTCAAACACTGAAATAACACCCAATCAAATGAGGTAACTATTGGTCTAAGGATTTTTTACTTTATCAGTCTCATGCTGGTTGTTTTTTGGATTACATGAACCTTTTGAGTTGAGAGGGAAGTATGTTTCAGGAGTTCTGCTTGTAAAATGGTTCGTACACTGATTCAGTTGATGAGAACTCTTGATAAGATGCCAGAAGAGGTAAAACTTTCTAATGTTCCTAAAAAGCATCGGTTCGTTGTTCATTCATGTTGACAATTGTCTCCTATCATCTGGTAACTAAAAATTTATTTCTCTTGGTTTTTTTCTCAGCGAACTATACTGATGAAGCTTCTTTATCATGATGATGTCACGGTATGCCCTTTTCTCAATTTTGCTTGTTCTGTTTTTCTTTTTCTTTCCCTTTTCCTCTTTTAGCTTATCTCTCAATGTTTGAGTTGTGGGGAATGTTAAACTTCCATATATTGTAGCATGCAAATTATTTTATTGGCATCTATAAGCACATTGCCTTTAAGAAGCTGCAATTGTAATCATCCCTTTTAGTTTTTGACATTCAGAAAATAAGATTTCTCCTTAGAAGTCATCTCACTTCTGTAATTTTGTAGCTTACGTTAATTTTTGAGTTTGAGCCCCAAATTGATTCCTGTAGTTGTGCCGATAAATGGTTCTTGGGCTACTCATGCACTGAAAACACTGCTTAGTCATATCAAATGCATTTCATAGAATTTTCCAAGCTTTACTTATTTCCACTTCACCTTTTAAATATCATTTTTCTTCAAAAATCACTCAGCTTGTCATATTTTGGTCAAATTAATCTTTTGTAACAGAATTGCTGGTTGTGCAGCCTGCTGATTATGAACCTCCTTTTTTTAGAGGCTGCACTGACGAGGAGGCTGTAAATCCATGGATGAAAAATCCTCTGAAATTGGAGGTCGGAAATGTCAACAGCAAACATTTCGTGTTGGCTCTGAAGGTGTGGGCCAGAGACAGGAAAATGAATATAACTAGTTTCCTTTTCAGTAGTCAATCAGTTCACACTGATATCTTTTCTTCCACAGGTTAAGAGCGTGCTTGATCCTTGTGAGGATGAGAATGATGGCAATCAAGATGATGTTATGAGCTTGGGAGCTGATTCTGTTGAGAAAGATGACAGTGCATCTGATAGTGAGGTGGACTATTGGTTCCCCTTGCCTCAATTATTTTTACAAAGCTCGAGTTTGTTTGCTATCCTTTTTAAGTGTGTTCACGCATTGACTTTGTTAAATATCCATCAATTTCAGCTCAGTGACTCTGACGAAGATCAGTATATAGTTGCACCAGTTGGTATTGCACATTGCTCTACTCTACCCATCTTGTACATGCATCCATTCTGTCAGTATTTTTTAATGTCATCAATTTATAAAGACAAGTTATTTTTTCTTCACAGAAAAGCAAAATGTTCAGGATAAAGGTGATATGGTTGATGAAGGTACTTCTATTTGCAGCAAATACTATCGACTTTCTTGCTGAACCAGGTTATCAAGAACTCTAATAGGTTTATTGGTTTTTCAGATGATACTCAAGATCCTGATGAAGATGAACAACAATTTAGCCGGGTTAAGGACTGGATCAACACATACCACCTTGACAGAGTTGAAATGACAGATGTTCTCTCAAATTTCCCAGACATCTCAGTGGTAAGATACTTCTGCTGGTTTTCCTATCCATCATTTACGAGCCATTCCTACACCTAACATTGGATCCTGATTGCAGGCCTTGGTTGAAGGTAATGAAATGACCCTTTAACCAGATGATGGTGTTCTCAACCTGAACTTCTCTAGAGGAGAACAATGATATCATTCCCTAGTAACAATTCCAAAAGTTTTTGTGCCAAATAAAATAATCAGATGATGTATTCTATCTGTTTTTAAGCTGTCCAAAGTATCTTCATCTGCTTTTCTTATTTTTTTTATTTTTTTATTTCAGATATTTTGGAAAAGCTTGTTAAAGAAGGAATTCTTTCAAGTGCTGGCACAGACATTTACATCATTAAGAAGCAAAAGGTTTCTTATTGTTTTCCTTAATTCATTAATTGTTTACATCTTTACTCTCTTGAATCAAAATATATCCTTTTCCAACATCTACAATCATATTCCTCAAATGCAGAAATTTGACTATGAGTTTGATGTTGTGAAAGAAGAAAAAGAGGGCCAACAAAACCAACATGGCAACCAATCTCAGCATGGCAAGGGTGAAGATTACATGTACATGAAGGTGAAACCTGAATAATATCCTTTAAATTGAGCCTAGAAGTATCTAGTGGATGTGTCATCTATCCATCCTCTTCAGTTAATTTGGTTCATATCTATTAGCTGTATGTGGATTACATATGTCTTCTAGATTTTGCCCACATACTTTCCTCGTTCTCTACCAGGGATTGTGATTCACTCTACTGCTTAACCTCGTGACTTCTCCTTCACATTCAGTAGTATATTTATATGTTTGCATGATGACTAACAGTCAGTCTGGGAGCTTGGAGAAAACATTTTTGCAAATACAGAGAAGTAATATTCTCTGTTCCCCTCTTCAGGTTTTGGAAAGAGTACATATCCCAATAATGTCCTACAGATTGAGGAGACTGAAGTTTTAGATTGTCATGTAGTAACTTAAACAAAGGAGAGGAGTCCGGTGAAGTTAAAAGAATGAATAACAATCCTCCCTTTTAGGAGGAGTATGAATAACAACTCCTTTTCAACTGCTTAAATAAGAATCTTGTGAACAGTTCGCTAATTCTGATTTGCATGAAGTTGGACGTTATTTCCTGGATTGCATGTTAACAAAGACAGTCTCTTGTTTCAGGCTTTGTTTCATGCTCTTCCAATGAACTATGTAAGTGTTGCCAAGCTCCAACGTAAACTAGAAGGAGAAGCCAACCAAACTGCGGTGAAGAAGCTAATTGATAAAATGACACAAGATGGATTCGTTGAGGCTAAGAGCTACCGTAGACTAGGTACCCTCTGCCTCTGGTAAACCATATTTCCTGCTTTGTAATCGAGCAGAAAGACCAATAGTACCAATTACCCAATGATGGACTGATTTTGTCGTTGCAGGGAAGCGTGTTATCCAGTCTGACCTAACTGAAGAAAAGCTGGCTGAAGTTAAGAAGGTCTTAGCAAAAGACAATATGGTAATAGTCTTGAATTAAATATATGTTTAACAGTTTCTTTCATTTCTACTATTTTAACTCTTTATCTTTAATTACGATACATGGTCAGGATGTCGACATGCATGAATCAGGTAATGACTTGAACTATCTGAATTTTGATGACGTTTAGTCAAGTTACTTCTGTACTTATCATAAAATTAGACCACAAAATCTGATATTACTTAATGTCTACTAGCCAACAACTTTAGAGATCTATCCACTTGTGGTGCTTTCCACTCTATTGGATCAGATCTCACACGTACTAGAGGAAAAGCTGATGCATACCTGAATGGATCTGTCATGAGTGATCAGACTGTATCCAAGAGAAAGGAGCATGAAAACACACCATCAAGCAAAGCTGAGGTTGGTTCATTTGTGGATTACCTCAATAATCTGCAGTAATTAATTAGTTGATCACCTAACAGACTACAGTAAGTAACAAATAGTTATATATGATGTTTGTGCAGCCTGTAGCTTCTCGGGAGAGTTTTATTCCTGGCAAGGAGAACGGAAGAATTAATGGAAAACCAAACCAACCTGATGAGTACGAAATTGTCTGTAGCAGGTCCAGTCAGGACAAACGTCGTAGGAAAGCAAGCATGGTATGACATCCATTAGTCTTTCAAGAAAATCCTAGTTAAGAATCCTGGCTAACTGAAGTTTAAGTACTTGGGAAATATTTATAATTATTCTTCTGTTCCCTTTTTCTTTTCTATCTACAGGTAAAAGAACCTATTTTTCAGTATGCAACACGCCAAAATTCTCAAGTTGTTTGATGGTTCCTTACGCTTTGGTGGTGAAAAACATGGGTACTTACTTACTGTAGTAGTATTATTTTTGGTAACTTACTAGTATACTTGAAAGCAATAATCATATTTTGATAGTGAAGGACATCAAAGAGTGTGTTTGAGCTTCAATTCCGCAGAGGGATTGAAGTTCGAAAAGGGTGCAGTATAATCCTGTAGAATTTCATGGAAACTTAGCCAGAGTGGAAGTTCGAAAAGGATGATAGTACAAATTTTGCTGATATGACAACGAAAAGACCTTTAGTATAAAAAATTCTATTATTCTACAGCAAATAGCTTCTATATTAGACTTCTTTTTTGAGTTCATTTGTTATAGTATTCTTTTTTTTTTTTTTTTTTTTGGCTAGATACAACTATTTTCTTGGTCTCCAGGGAAGACATTTAAATGAGCATAAAACTTATCAATCTATGTAACTTAGGTAGGTCTTTTAATATTCTTTATTTAAACTAAATCATAAATATTTGTGAAGCTATAGATCCTCATAGTACTATAGAAAGACGTTTTTTTCCTAGATTAACTAAAAAAAAGTATGTCACATAACTCAAACAATCACATACTCAAAAAATGTGCTGATGGTCTCATCATCCAATTAAAGGTTGATTCAGGCATACTTATAGTAACTGTTTGTTTAGCTTCTACAATCCCAGTAATTCCTCTCCCAAATGTTGTTTCATCAAAATCTTCATTACTTGTTTCTCCAAAGGAACTGACATATCCAGCTGGTTCATCATCTGGTGGCAGCCTAGAAAACGATTTATATCCGTGTCGTTTCCTTTTCACATACTTTGATCCATCAAATATTACATGAAACAAGCCCATCTTTCCAGATTGAGAGGTGGCATTTTGTATCATCAACTCATCATTTATAATATCGTTCTCGTACAGAAGATGCATCCCCCAACCTTTGATTGCAACATTTGCATCAGTCTCACAAACCTCAATTTGAATCCAGTCGTTAGGATTGCAAACATGTTTCTCATACATTGACCAAAAATTATCAAATGATGTATAGGCCAGTAGAGTGTGCCCTGAATCAGGACATTCCTCACTTCCTACTGAGCCAATACTTTTAAAAAACACCCCAGTCTTTCCATCGTGCCTTACGAGCTTAAACATGACCAGAAATCCCGGGATTTTTTTAAGGTAAGCATTATTCATACAGGAAGGTTCCTTAAAACTGTCAAAAACAACACAAAGAGCAAAGCCCATGAATTTGTTTGTGTACCAATTTTTAGGTAGCTTCACTGATAATGAAGGACCCAAGTTCTTGTACATAAACCAGTCAGGAACTTCAGATCCAGGGATACATATACTGAATTCGTCATCCACCATCGATAATCCCTATATTATGCAAAATATGTTATAGATTCTTGAGTTAACGAAAGTGTACATATATAAAGAGCTATTTACTTACCTTGAGCATGTGATTCCACAATGAATCAATAATAGCAACATCAGGTTCATTTTTGACAAGTTGGTGACATTGAGTAAGTGAAACTCGAGACAACATTGGATATTTGGTTAATTGATCAATGCCAGTACTCCTCAGTGATGTACATTCATCGGCATACACCTCTTCTATACTTGAAGGAAGCTCTGGAAAAATCTCGAGCCTCTTACAACCAACCAATTCAACAACTTTTAGTCGAGTTAGACCATTGATGCTTGCAGATGGAATATCAACAAAGTTATTGTTCCCGAGATTCACTTCCTCCAAAGATGGCAAGAACCCAAGATTAGATAGGATTCCTCCTTCTGAAATATTGCAGTCACTTATGTCCAGCTTTGTCAATGAGCAAAGACCTGATAAATTAGGAAAAACCAGACCGATAGAGTTGTGGCCTTTCCTAAATAGCCGTGACAAAATGAGTGAACTCCATACTTGTAAACCCAAAGCATTTTTACATCCCCGGAGAGATAAGTGCTTAAGGTTCTTTAGCTGAGAGATAGAGGAAGGCATTGTTCGGATGGCTGTGTCATCACAATGGAGCTCCTCTAAACCGTCTAAAAGTCCCAAATCATCTGATAATTTTTCGAGTCTTGAACATCCGGATAGGTCAAGTGTTCTTAGACACTTCAATCTAAAAATACTCCTTGGAAGATTCTCAAGATACTTGCAGTTACTTAGATTTATCAATTTTACTCCTGAAAAGTTGTCAATTGATTCGGGTAGTTCTCTCAAACCAGTTCCTTCCAAGTACACTTGTGACAAACGATTCATTTCTTCTTTTATTTCCGACAACTTTTTGAGTTTTAAGCAGCCTGATAGTATCAAAACCTTAAGACTTTCCAATTGAATGATCTTCGGTAGGGTCTTTAAATTGCTACAGTTCTTCAGATTTAACAAGACTAGCCTTCTGAGATCTCTAACAGAAAAATTTATTTCTACCAAATTTACACATCCTTCAAGAACCAGCCTTTCAAGATTAGGGATACCTGAAAAATCCGGGGTCTTTACTAGCTTCCGTGACTCACTAAGGTTGATGTATTTCAATTTTCCTAGAACCTGTCATAATGCAATAAGTTAGTTTAATTTGGACGAATACTCCATTATTATGTGAAATGTTAGAAAAAGGAACAATAGATAACCTTGGAGCCTTGCCAAAGTTGTATGATTCGACTATCTTTCAACTTCAAACCAACAAGCTTTTCGCCCTGAAAACTAACAGGCAGGCTTCTTAATGGATACGCGTGCCAATTGAACCACCTCAACTCACCAGGAAGGAAATTAGGGCCCTGATGAACATTTTTGTTCTGGATACTGAGAAACCTTAGTCTGCTCATTTGTGTGAATGCCGCGCTGCTGATATTCACTTCTTGTGCAAAAGCCAAGTTCAGTGATATGCCTTCAATCTTTTCAGTGCCCTGTGCG
The DNA here is from genome assembly GCA_022817965.1 of Solanum lycopersicoides. Lineage (NCBI taxonomy): Eukaryota > Viridiplantae > Streptophyta > Magnoliopsida > Solanales > Solanaceae > Solanum > Solanum lycopersicoides. The sequence continues at coordinate 1,758,352 of CM040621.1, forward strand.
AAAAAATTGGATATTTATAAAAATATTCAAAAGCTAACTAATCAGAAATGATCATTTGTGCAAAATACTTACCAAATCTCCAGCAAGTACATGAGAAATATGATCAGGTAACCACAACCTACTATATCTTGTTGGATCATCGGAAGCTTCTTGACGGATAATATACCAACACATTTCTTGTATCAATTGATGCACCAGAATTCGACCTTGTGAAACCGTAATCAGAGATTTCTCCATGAGAAGTTTTATGCCAATAACAGGACTAAAATTAAAACTCTCTAATATTCTTGTAACTGATTCTTTCTTCTTTCCTATAAAGAAACACACAATATCTAGTAATATCTTTTGTTCAATTCTGTTTAGTCCATTGAAACTTAATTCGAGTTTCTTCACAATTTCATCTTCTGGGATTTGTTCCAATCGTTCCACTTCACTCGTCCATTCATCCAAATCTCTTCCATACAAGAAACTTCCGAGGACTTTCAGAGCCAACGGGAGTCCATCACAATGCCTTATAATTTGAGCTGAAACATCCCTAAATTCATCCATAAGACGGTTTTTCTTAAAGGCATATAGCTTAAAGAGCTGCAAACTTTCGTTTTCATTTAACGTTGTCAATCTGTATATCTTCTCTACCTCATGTTCAACAAGCAAGTGCTTATCTTTAGTTGTTATGATAACTCTACTTCCATGACCAAACCATTCACGTTTCCTCGCTAAAACATGTAACTGATCTACGTGATCAACATCATCAAGAACAAGAAGAACCTTTTTGTGCTGTAATCTTTGTATCTGCATATTGACTCCTTCGTATAAATTGTTGATGTTTACATCTTTCATGACAAGTATCTCAGAAAGAAGTATGGCTTGCAAATGCTCTACGCCTTGTTTTGCAGAACGATCTCTAACTTCATGAAGAAAACACGAACCTTCAAAATGACTCCGAATATTCTCATAAATGACTCTAGCTAGAGTTGTCTTCCCAACTCCACTCATTCCATATATTCCAACGAAACGAACTCCACCAGACCCCATGCCAAGCATTTTATACACTTTGTGCATACGTGACTCGATTCCAACAAGATTTTCAGCGTTTTTCGTGTGTCTCTGACCACACAATCTAGCCATTATATCTTCCACAATTTGCTTTATCACTATAGCTTCATGCCTGCATACCACAAAAAAATATCAATGATTTTATTTTGCATGCTTTAGTCACTAATTTTAGTATAACCGTGGTATCTGAGCCAACTAACAATGTTTTTATCTCTGAATCCGAAATCTCATCCGCTTCATTGACTGTTAGGCCACAATGTTTTTATTGTGGTAGGAATATGTGAGAGTCTGAACATATATTTGGACTACTTTTTCCTTGCAATTTGGCAACTTTTAGCCTAATTATGGTTAAGGACTTATGAGTTAAGGGGTTAGAATAATTCAAATAGAAAAAACATCCTAAACTATTGGAAACAAAATAAAAATATATCCCTCATTTTAGTAGCTCAGTTAATTAGATACCTAAACTTTATTCCTCATGTCGTAATTCCCCCTCGTTTGCCTACCCCAAATCCCAATTTAAAGGGGGAAATTCCTTATTGGCTAAGGTCTCATTTGTTTTCACTTAATGAAGTCTGAATCTTAATCACTCAAATTCGGCTCATTACATGTGTTTGGTTTTTAGTTCTCAATCTTAATTATTCAGATTCAACTCATTCAAAAAGAAAACCTTTGAATGGATCTGAAAACAACTGAACGATCAAATCTTATTCGATATTCGCATAGATGGAAAGTAGAAACTAGAAAGTATTCAAAGAAAAAATTGATTTGTCTACAAATTGGTCAAAATTATTTTTTCTTCATACATACCAAATACACTCTTGGAGTAAGTTATTTTTATACTCAAACATGTGTAAAGTAGCAAGTATTCAAGAAATAATTGATTTATGCATAAATTAATAAAAACATAGTTTCCTTCATATATTACCAAACACACTCTTCGATTATGTAATTATTCAATACTTACACACGTGAAAAAGTAGCAAAGTATTCAAAAAGAAATAATTGAACTGCGTACAAATTGAATATTTGATAAATACTTACGCATTGGAAGTATTTGGCAAATCCCAACCAGATAAATTAGCTGCTTCCTCTAGTGCTCCTCTCCATTTTTGCACCTTGAAACAATCTTCATAATTGTTAAATGCTTCTTCAAAGCTCGATTTTTGTTTTCTTACTGTTGATGGATCTACATCATAGAAAATCGGAATAACAATTTGTCTTTTCACGTTCTTGCATTCAATGATCTTCACTACTTCATCCAAACACCACGTCGAATTAGCATAGTTCTTTGAGAAAATAATCAAAGCTATGCGCGATTCTTCAATTGCTCTTGTAAGTCCTGGTGAAATAGAATTACCTTTCTCTAATTTATCGTCATCTTTGAATGTGTTGATCCCTTTTTGTTGAAGTGCAACATAGAGATGATCAACAAAAGTTTTACGTACATCTTCACCTCTAAAACTTAGAAAAACGTCGTAACTCCATCGAAAAATTTCGGGAGTTATTGGAATCAAACAAGTACTACTACTTTTTTGTTGATTCATTTTCGTGGCTAAATGATATTAACAAAAAACTTGGTTATAAATATAATTAAAAAAATTTAAACACTGATGTCAAGTCTTAAGGTGACTTTATTAAAAACGCATAAATAAATGTGTGGGGTAGAAAGTTGCAAAATTAATTTTTGCTAGAGGAATGAGTCAATGATGAAGTATACGGTGAATGTGATGACCCAATTATAATTAAAAATATATAATGTTGTCATTGTCAAAATCATCTAGATGCTTCATTGACTAAACTAACATAAAAATAATGAAACTACTAAGAAATTAAGCGTAATATATAAATAGCCTCTTAAATTAATTTATATATTTTACTTGAACATCTCAATTAAACGTGATATTCATAAGAAACCAAACACAAAACTGCAATTGACACACACAAATTGTTTGTCCACTTTAACAAAAAAAAATTGTGACTGCGTAATTCCACCCAACTCATTACAGATGTACTCAGAAAACTTTTTTAGAAAATTTGTTTGGGTGCTCGAAGGGGCCAGATCCAAGGGCTGCACACGAATAAACAAGAAAGTTGCATATATCTAAAAGTTATCTTGTAAATGCAAAATATACCTGAAAAAAAGGTGGGACTGTACGTAACGCTTCCCCAACTCATTACAGAGTTCCTCAAGAATTTTTTCAATTTTTTTTTTGAGAACACCGAGGCGCCAGATCCATGGACTAATACACACAGAAAATAAAGAAAATAGAGTAATTCCTTAAAGTTGGCTTATAAATGCGAAAATATGGCTGAAAATGGGGGGACTGTATGTAACACTTCCCCAACTCATTACAAAGGCCATCAAGAAATTTTTTCAGAAGTTTTTTGGAGGCTCCAAGGCGTCAAATTTATGGGTTAATACACACAAAAAATCAAGAAAGCTGCGTAATCCTAAAAGTTGGATTGCAAATACAAAAATATGCCTGAAAAAAATGGTGGGATAGTACGTAATGCTTCCCCAACTCATTATGAAGGTCCTCATAAACTTTTTCCGTAACTTTTTATTAGTTGCTCCATGCCATTAGATCCATAGAATAATACACACGAAAAAACAAGAAAACGGCGTAATTCCTAAAAGTTGACTAGTAATGTGAAAATAAGCATGAAGAAATTGTCGGGTTGTACGTAACGCTTCTCAAACTCATTAAGAATATCCCTTTAAAGATTTTTCAGAAAAAATTTAGGATGCTACGAGGTGCCAGATCCATGGGGTAATACATACGAAAAACTGAAAAAGTCACGTAATTTTCAAAAGTTGGTTTGTAAATGAGAAAAAAAATGCCTGAAAAATGGTGGGACTGTACGTAACGCTTCGACAAGTGATTACAGAGGTCCTCATAAAGTTTTCCCGAAAAATTCTTTTGGATGATTCGAGGTGTAGATTCATGGATTAATAGGCATGAAAGACCAATAAAGTCGCTTAATTCTTAAATGTTACCTTTTAAATGCAGAAATATGCCAGAAAAAATTGTGGGACTGCACGCAACACTTCTACAACTGATTACAGGGAACCTCATAAAGTTTTTTCAAGAAAAAAATCTTATGTGCTCGGAGGTGCCACACTAATGGAATAATACAAACGAAAAAATCAAGAAAGTCACGTAATTCTTAAAAATTGATTTGTAAATGTGAAAAATATGCATGAAAAAATGATGGGACTGTATGTATCGCTTTCCCAACTCATTACAATTGTCCTCATAGAGTTATTTTTAAAAATAATGGGCTTCTCCTTGGTGTCAGATCTATGGGCTAACATACACGCAAAAACAAAAAAAGTCGTGTAATTCCTAAAAGTTGACTTGTAAATGCGAAAATATGTTTGAAAAAATGGTGGGATTGTACGTCGATCTTCCCAACTCATTACGAAGGTCTTCATAAAATTTTTTTAGATTTTTTTGGCTATTTAAAGGCTTCAGATCCAAGGATTAATACACATGAAAAAACAAAAAAGTTGCATAATAAAATTAGCTTGTAAATGTGAAAGTATGCTTGAAAAATGGTATGATTGTACGTAACGTTACCCCCAACTCATTCCAGTGGTCCTTACAAAGTTTTTTCAGAATTTTTTTTAGGGTGCTTCGAGGCGGAAGATCCATCATGAAAAACAAAAAAGACGCATAATTTCTAAAAGTTGGCTTGTAAATGTGAAAATATGCCTGAAAAAATAGTGGGATTGTACGTAAAGCTTTCCCAACTCATTACGGAGGTCTTTATAAAGTTTTTTTCAGATTTTTTTTGGGTGCTCCAAGGCGCCATCTATGGGATAATATGCATGAAAAATCAAGAAAATCACGTAATTTCTAAAAGTTGGCTTGTAAATACGTAAATATATTTGCAAAAATGGTGGGGCTTACCATACTTACTACGGAGGTCCTCATAAAAAAATTTTAAGAAAAGAATTGAGTGCTCCGAGAAGTCACATTCATGGGCTAATATATAAAAAAACCAAGAACGTCACCTAATTTCTGAAAGTTGGCTTGTTCATGCGAAAATAAGCTTGAAAAAATGATAGGATTGCGCGTAATACTTCTCCAACTCATTACGAAGGTTCTAATAAGTTTTTTTTTTAAAAATAATTGGGTGCTTCTAGGCACAAGATCCATAGGCTAATACACACGAAAAAATAAGAAAATCACGTAATTTCTAAAATTTGACTTGTCAATGCGAGAATATGGCTGAGGAAAACGGTGTAACCATACGTAACACTTCCTTAACTTATCGTAGAGGTCCTCATAAAGGTTTTTCCGAAACAAAAAATTAGATGCTTCGAAGCGCCAAATTCATGGGGTAATACACACAAAAAATTTAAAAAATCACGTAATTCTTAAAAGTTGGCTTGTAAATGCAAAATATGCCTGAGAAACGGTGAAATTGTACGTAATGATTCTCCAACTTATAACGAGGTCCTCATAGAGTTTTATTAGAAATATTTTTGGGATGCTTCGAGGCACCAAATCAATGGGATAATACAGACGAAAATTAAAAATTTCTCTTAAATTCTAGAAGTTGACTTGTGAATGTGATAATATGTCTAAAAAGGTATGATTGTACATAAAGTTTCCCCAATTCATTACAAAGGTCCTCATAAATATTTTTGAGAAAAATATTTGGGTCCTCCGAGGAACTAGATTCATGGGCTAATACTACACACGAAAAACAAGAAAATACCGTTATTCCTAAAGTTGGCTTGTAAATGCGAAAATTTGCCTGAAAAATAATGGGACTGTACATAACGCATCTCCAACTCATTACAGAGGTCCTCATAAAGTTTTTTCAGAAAAAAAATTGGGTGCTTCTAGGCGCCGAATCCATGGGCTAATACAGACGAAAACAAAAAAAATCGCGTAATTTCTCAAATTTGGCTTGTAAACATGAAAATATGCCTGAAAAATGGTGAAACTGTACGTAACGCTTCCCCAACTTATTTCGAGATCCTCAAAAAGTTTTTTCAGAAAAAAATTGTGGGTGCTACGAGGCATCAGATCCATGAGCTAATCCACATAAAAAAATAAGAAAGTCGTGTAATTCCTAAAATTTGGCATGTAAAGACGAAAATATGCTTGAAAAAGATATTGGGATTGTACGTAATGCTTCCCCAACTTAGTACGGAGGTCCTCATGAGTTTTTTTTCAAAGAAAAACTTTTGGGCTCGCCGGAACGCAGATCCATGGACTTATACACATACAAAAATAAAAAAAATCACGTAATTCCTTTTAAATTGGCTTATAAATACGAAAAATATGATTGAAATAAATGGTTACCTAAACGTTTACCTAAATACACAACTAAAATAATTTAAGTTTTTTAAAATTTGTGCAATTAGTAGTTTTAAGATAAAGTTTATATGTATGTGACAGGTTGATGGTATTTATCTTTCTCTTATTTTTTTACCACTTATATTTCTATCGAAATATTGAGACACATTTAAGTTTATTTAATCAAATAAAAAGTATTTTAAAATCGTCAATAATTTGAGGCTGAAATCAATAACCTCAACAAGCTTAGGATATTCTCAAATACTTTTGTCATTTATCATGTATTGGTCATCATTCTTTATCTTTTTTTTGTGCTAGATACAGTGTTTGCTCATTTCCTTGTCCTTTTCATTCTTCTAACAAGTCATTTCCAAGTCTACTTATAATCTGGCAATCTCCTCATCACTCGAATTCACGATTTAAGGTTTATAAATATTTATAGTGTCTACTTTATAAATATTTATGAATTGCTAAATACGTCGATACTAGACTGAGACCTTAATTTTAAATTTTTTATGAATTTGAAATTGAAGTTTATTTATGAGATTTATATAAAATTTTAACTTTAATCTTAATCTCAAATTCTTCTACAAGTATATTTAACGGCAAAGTTCTATGGTGTAGATAGATAAAATCTTTTTATATATAGCATATTTAGACTCCCTTTGATAGGTTTACTTCTTATATTTTCACATTGATTAATAAAAATATTAGATCAATCACTTCTTGGGAATTTGTTATAATTACTTAGTTCTTGAATATCATCATTCATTATTTATTATTATACATAGATTATAGCTCGTACAATGTTTGTTAATCATCTAAATATCATATCATTGGTCTCCATCTATCATTTACAATTTTTAATTTCCTTTCGAAGACTTGAGATATATTCCAGAATCTAGAAATGTATTAGATATGCTCTAGGTTTTGAGAACTTCTTTCTTGTTTCTTATCTGTTATGGTCCGACTTCCATTTGTAAGTCTCGTATGTGTTATTTCTTTCGATTTTCACACCATTTTGAGGTTCTCGAGGTGTATGCCATCAGGACCTTAACTTTCGGATCGTAACAGATTTGATTTTTGAAATCGTTAGCTTAGAAAGATGTGTACTTCAACCTTATCTAGGGTCTCATCTTCCATTCATTGCAATTTCATAAACGGAACAACCACATATTTTAATTAAGAAACAATAAAATAAATATTATATTAATAAATTTTGACTTTAGGCCACCTATTTTTTTGAAACAGACAACTCTTGTCCCCATGGACAAAAGGTAATTTTGTAGTTGGCTCCTCCACTACATGTAAATAAAGTTTCATCATCATAGGGATAAGTAATAGCTTTATCACACAATTTTTTGAGTGTTAAAGAGTAAATAGATGGCTTGCAAGTCTGAGGAGAACTATACGCACCAGTACAACACAACTCATCACGATTAAACGCTAAGCATCCACTTTTGCACCCGATTACTGTCTCATTCTGATCTCGTACTTCTAACTCAACTTGATCTCCACAATGCACGTCTTTAAGATTCACAAGACAATCTGCTATCCCGCAATCAGGTCTATTTATAGGTGTAACAGAGACGGGTAAATTGAAGCCATCGACAATGCTAACAGAGTAAAAGTCTTTTTCATTAGATGTATTTGCTATTGTGAATTGTACTAGGGTTGCTGGTGGAGTAGCACCCGCGCCATTACATTCTATTGAGCCGCTCTTGCAATCTCCGCTAAGACAAGTGAAATTTTGATCAGAATAGGAACAGAGATGTCTTGCCCATATTCTTCCTGACCATGAATTTGGTAGATCAAATTTTTTTGTTCCTCTTGATGCTAATCGAAATCCTGTTGGAATCGCCGCTCCTTGACCGGCCCCACTTTGTGTAGCTGGCCAAATTTTGTGAGGACAATTATTCCTTATTAATAATTTTGTTGCATAACACCCTGCACAATATATCAATTTTCATTAATAATCATATATAAATTAAATGAGTAATTCGAAAATGAAATGAAGAAAAAAAAACTGAAAATCTAGTAAAAAAGAAATAAAATTTAAGAAAATTGTACTCTAAGTGTACATACAAAAAAAAAGTAATATTTATTCATTACAGACGACTGAAAAATAAATAAATAAATAAAATGTGTTCGTTAACTTGACAAATCTAAAACTATTAATTAAGCTAGAGAATTGCAAAAAAAAAGAAGAAGTTAAGATTACCATAGATGAAGAACAATGAGAAGATAACAACAATGGAGAAATAATTTGCCTTCATTTTATAAAATATGAAATGAAAATAGATATTGATTGGATCTATATATAACAAGTTCTAAAATATTTAGTCAATTATTTTGTTGGCTGAGGTAAATAGTATTAAATGTTGAGTTATCCTAAGTATTAAATAAAGGAATATTAAGGAGAGATTAAATTTTCTAAGGAAATTACTGAAGTAATAATTGCAATTAATATTTGAGAACTTTGACCAATTTAGTTTTTGCTATATGTGGGACTCTCTCTTTACTATTTATTATATCACATTACTTTTTTATTTAGCGATTTAAATAAATATTCTATATTTTTATAATGAAAAATAATTATTTATACGATATTTGAATAATTTGTGCATTATGATCGCTGACATAATTGCACAAATGTGTTGAAGAATGAGACGTAGAAATTCTTTTGTTCGATTGTGTAAATTTTCAAATATTTGAATCGTGATTAAATTTTGGCGTGATCGTGCTGAGAGTTTGAGAGTTGGGCCGAATTGGGTAGAAGCCCAAAAGGCTTTGTACTGTAATTATCTCTAAATTTTGTCAAGCCCATTCAATATCCATTTAAAGGGACATATATTAGCTGTAATGAGCTTTTAAATCTAAAGATTCTTACACTATATATAAAGTTAGAATAATTATATATAATAGCAAGCTAATAATCTAAAATAAATGGAGTAGCTACGGTTTGATTTAATTGTGCTCCATAGCAAACGTTTGTCAAAGTTTGTCAGTCGCCTCTCTCCTAAAAATGTCGCTCGCCACTCTTCCATTCTCGCTCGCCACTCTCCCTCTGCTCGCCTCTCTCGCTTTATACACAGAAGTGTATAAATTGTGTTTATGTTTTATATAAAGCGAGAGAAAATTGTATATACACATGCAAAAACATGTATCTTCGTGCTATACACTTAATTATACAATTTACAAATATTTTACTTCGATTCAGTTGTAGACAAATGCAAAATTTATACAAATATTGCAGCGAAAAGGCCAACGAATTATACAATTGCGAATTATACAATTACAGTGAAATACAATTTTCTCTCGCTTTATACAACAGAAGTGTATAAATTGTGTTTCTGTTTTTGTATAAAGCGAGAGAAAAACATATATCTTCTTCCTATACACTTATAATTATACAATATACAAATATTTTACTTCGATTCAATTGTATGTAAAACAAATTTTATATAGATATTGCAGCGAAATAGGCAACAAATTATACAATTGCGCATTATACAATTGCAGTGAAATAGATCCGCGAATTATATAATTGTAGCGAAATAGGCCAACAAATTATACAATTTAGGCCAGCAAATTATACAATTGTATATGTATAGCGAATTATACAGTTATATGTTTGCTATGGAACACAATTATGTAAACTTTGTTATAACGTATAACTTACATAAATCCCATAGTGTAAGATCTAAATTACATTTTATCCCTACTTTTTTCTATTTTACAAAAATTCCTTAAAATATCAGTCATTCGGATACATAAGTTTCATCCGGATACATTAATTGTGATACATTATAAAACTGTCTATTGCGCTTAATATGGAATATTAATCTAAAATTGATTTTTCCCCACAAATTAAGCAGAAATGATTTTCTTTCCCACAAATTGTGCATAATTGATTGATATTAATTCATTCCATTTGTAACAACTTCACAAAATTCAAAAATCAAATTATCATCTTCTCTATTAATTTGAAATGTTGAATCTCAAATCCACAATTGTTGATGATTGGACATTCGATTCACGTTTTCAAATCATCAATTCAAAATTGTCGAGTATAAAAAAAATTGTTCAAAACATAAAAAAGAGACATGAACTTCTTTTGATGGTTTTAGCAAATGGGTCAAATCAATTTCCAAGAAACAATTTTGTAAATTCAATTGTTGGAGAAAGAGAGAGAGTTACTGCTGCAAGTGGATTTCGACACTAAAATAGGGTCAACTTTATGTGCAGATGAAGAATATATCAGGTGTTCCAGTTATCAAATTTCATGAAGTGAAGTGGAAGAAGGAATTATTGATACAATAAATATGGAGAAACAAATTGAGTCCTACAGAATCAACAAATTAATAATTCGAATTTCTTCTCTTTGTTCATCGAAGAATCTTTTAAACTTATCGACAATTGTATTGATACAACATAAACCTATCGATCTTGTTGAGACATTCCACAATATGAGAAAGTGTGGTGAGGTATGAACGATACAAAAGTGATGAAATTATTGTTAGTTAAAATATAGATTTTGTGAATCTCAAATCAGTCATTGCAGCAGAGTTAGAGGTCGATGAATTGAGAATTTTTTTTGAAGATCTGATACATTGTTGATGTGAAGAAACAATAGATTGATTTTCAATGTATCAACTATGTATTGATACAACAGACAAAAAGGCTGAAGAGATACATAGTTTTGATGGATCATCCATATCGTTTATAATATTTGTTGTGTAGTCGTTTTTTGATTTGTGTTTTCGAGATGGCTAGATTTATCAATACATTACTATATATGTATCTTGCTTAAATTGATTGTATTTCTACTAGATACGTTAAATAAGTAATTGTTGCCTATAAGATGTTAGGTTTGAGATACATTACTGTGTGAATTGTGATAGTTGTCATGTATTAGATATATTTAATATAAATTTGAATTTACGTATCATGCCTAAAAATTAGCATATGATACATTACTATTTGAGTATCTTATTTTGTTTCAGAAGTATTATATCTTATAAAAAGATACATTATACATGAAATTGTTGCCAATAACATTTTTTAGTGCGTTGATATGTATATTATATATGTAATAAAGTTTTGAGAATAGTTGAATATGATATATATTGTGTATCATGTACATATCAATTCATTTGATACACGATGCTTTATCTATAGAATAATAGGGTTTATGTATCAAGTGTATTTTTTGGTTAGTATGTACAATCACATAATCTTCAATTTTAAATAAGTCTAAAATTTAACACTATAAATACATAACAACAATTGATACACGATAGATTATACAACTTGAACACAATATATTGAGCATGGTGATTTGTAATGTATCACAATGTTAAAAGGAAGGCATTATACATTAGTTTAAGAAAATAAAAATAACTAGATACATTAAAAATATGAATCTATAAATAAAAAAAGATGAATAAAAAAAATGGAAAAAAAAAAACACAACAATCTGATCTGCTTCTGCTTCTCCTTCTCCTTCTCAACATATCGATAATGTATCCGATTATTTTTGCATTTGTGGTAGTCTATTGAACACAATAAAAACCTTGTCAATACATTGTCATAGCACCGACATTTGGAGGAGGACGAGATGGACCACAAGATCTCATATTAGTATTAGAAGAATTTAATCGAGTAAAACTCAATATTGAATGAAGGGGTCTGACTCAGATGTATCGAAAAAAAATGGAAGAAGAAAATGGCGAAGAAAAAATCCTACATATTCAGATGTTTGGAATTGATTTGACTAGAGAGAGAGAATCCTTTTGAAAATCAAATTAATTTAAAACTTGTAACTGCTAAGAATGTGGAGTGAATTTAGGGAGAGAAAAGAGGAGTGAAAGGGGAGTGATAAACGTGGATTTTGTTAAAGGGTCTTATGTATCTGAAATTTTTAAGAATTGGGAGAAATAAGGGATTTATGTAATATTTCAAAAAGGTAGGGAAAAATGGAGAATAAGGTAAGTAAAGTTGTGTATACAAGTAATTTTTCCATTAAGTAATTATAATGATTGCGGTTAATTGGGTGAACTTCTTTATACTGCGCTTTACTATAGTTTTAAGAATTTGCTTCTCTATAAAAATTGGATTATGGTTATTATAGTGATGCCCATAAATCATAATTAGAGTCGGAGTTAAAATTTTGAATTTAAAACTTATAGATTCTAGAAAAAAAAAATTATTGAGTTTTTGACAAGTTAATTATATATTAAGTGGTTAACATAATTAAATACAAAATGTGCACTGAAATTATTAAATTATGTCGAATTCATAGATGAAAGGGTAGCTCCGCATCTGTCCATAATAATTAACGACAAACTTTTCCTATGAAATACTTTAAACCTTGTAATAATCTTTGAAGAGATATTGTAATAGGGTGCGAATCACGACATATTTTTCTTTAATCGGCAATATTTATTACCACAAATAAATTTAGCAACAAATTGATTTATTGTCATTGTATCCAGAATCACTAAAATTTTTAGCTATATTTATATTGAGTGTTGTCTACAAATAACCATGTTATATTATTACTGCGAAATACAACGACAATTATATTATTTTCAGTGGATATTTTCCCTTTCTTATTTTTTTTTTATATTAATCAAAAGACCAATATTCATTTTTATGAAATTCTTAAGTTACTATTATCAAAAACTACCTAATGCTAGGCCTAGAGTGATTGAACTAAAATCTCTAAATTAATCATATCCAAATATAGATAAACATTATATAAAAGCAATTTAAGTTGGGAAACCATGCAAGCCTTTCAATGTAACACACTTTTTCAAAATAAGGAAATTTGTTAGTCTAAATGATAATATTTTTCATGATTAGGCCTTGAAATTTTAGTTTATTTGTAGGAATCATGCCTTACAATACATGTGATGAATATTCAGAATAATCACTCAATTAATAAATATTATCTCAAATATTTATATCTTTCTTATTTCAATTTTATTCAATAAGAAATTATTTTGAGTGATCATCTAAAAATCAATCTATACTGCAAAAACTAAAGTCGGTAGAGAATTTCAAGGTAAATTGAGAAAATAAAAGAATTGTTGACTTAATGACACAAAAATCATACTTTTAATTCTTTAAGTTAGGCAATAAGATATTTCTTTTGAATAAATAAAGTTGTGATACTAATTATAGTAATGGTTCATTTTTGTCGTATTAAATCAATTAACTCGTTTTTTTTATTAATTTCAAAGAAAATGTATCAATTCCCTTAAACAAAGAAGAAAATAAGTAAAAGAGAAAAAAGAGTCTTTACCTATAATAGCAATTGTTAATTATGGGGATGTAGTTACTTTCCAAAGTATACTACATAACCAATTTTTCTTTTAGCGACAATAAATTTTATTGATATAAAAAATATTTAGCGTAATTGAGTTAATATTATTATATTAAAAACATTAAAGCATTAAGCATTATATTTATATTTGTTGATTATAATAATTCATATTATATTGTTATCGTTAAGTAAAATATAACGAGAATTATATTATTATCATTAAATAATTGTCATAAAATCTTTTATTTATTACTTGTACGTACATATACACCAAAACAAAGGACAAAAGGAAAAGCAAAGTTAAATTCCCAAAATGAAGAAAGGACAATATGTTAAAAACATCCACAAACTCTTCACAAGGAATTTATTTATTCAGATGTCCTAGATTTCCTATATATATATATATATATATATATATATATATATATATATATAAGGTGAATTTTAATTTTAATTTTTATGATATATAATTAAATTAAATTTTATTTTTGTTAAAATATGTAGTCTTGATCCTTTACGTATATAAAACTTTGATAAGTATATGAACCCTTTACGTATATAAAACTTGATAAGTATATATCATTTCAATAAATAAATTGTGGACTAAAGACTTGACTAGCAATACTATGTGTAATATTGTCATATAAATATATATATTATTCATTTTTAGGTTAGAGGTTAGATTTAAAAAATGATTTTAAAAAAGTTATAAAAAAAGGTTGAGTAATATTGTCATATAAATATTTATATTTTTCATTTTTAGGTTAGAGTTTAGATTTAAAAAATGAATAAAAATAATTTATAAAAAAAAAAATTATCGCCCGCTTCAGTTCACGATCCACTTAGGTTTGAGCTGATCATTTTAAGGCCCATCAAAATGATGGATTAGTTTGAACTTTGAACTACATAAATCATCAACTATATAATAACAATACAAATTTAATGCACCACATGGGTAGTCAAGTGATGTTATTATACATAATTTGTCAAATTTGTGAAGGTTCCCAAGTAATAATAAGATACAAAAGTTCCCTTTTTAATTAATTGAAGGCTAAAAGTGATTAAATATACACAAAAATAAAATAAAAAACAATATTTGAGTGACAAAAGTACAAATTTTCCTTTTTTTTAAATGTTCATTTAAGATTTATAAAGCCTTAAAAAGAAAGAATTTAGAACTATAAAGAAATTTGACCATAAAAGAATTCAAGAAAATGCAAGAATATTATAATTAAATTTTAAAATTGAGATTTAGTATTTTTCTTTACTTCTTTTTTCGTTTTTTCCCTAATTTTTTTTATGCAAAATCGTAGTGTGACATGTATCTTCCCTTGTTCCGATAATGTAATAGATGAAATAACTCAAAAAATAATTTTTGTTCAAAAATGAAATTTTATTGGATTATTTTCTATTAGTTTTACAAATCCCCAAAAATCCCTTATTTTCACGCATCAGCGCATCAAATTAATGTATCAACGCATCAAATTAATGTATCTCGCGCATCAGATTATTGTATCAGGTATAAAATGTACATCAAATTAGTGTATCATGTATAAAATGTAATGTATCTTACTTAACGATTAATGTATCTCGCGCATCAGATTAATGTATCAACGTTTATATTATTGTATCAGTTTGAGGAATTTCTGTAATTATAAACTTATAAGGGACAAATGATAATTTTACCATAAAAGTATGTGATTTCTGTTCTTATATATTTATATATATATATATATATATATATATATATATATTATTAATTATTTCAATTGCCTCCGTGCAATCTGTTTCAATCTCAATTGGATAGAGACTTGAGAATGTGCCACTTTATTAAGTCCTTTGTAGATAGACAAAAATAAATTATTATTTGAAAAAATATATATATGAAGAAAAAATTATATATGTTAGAGAAATGAAAGGTCTAGTTATGATAAAGATTGCTTCATAAATGATATGAATCTTTATCCCATATCCTAGCTTTTGGAATTCCAATCCAATATAGCCAAACAAAGCTTTAGGTAGGTATGAATGTGAATATTAAAACTTCCCACCAAAAGAAAGTGGTACTATATTATATGTATCTACATTTTCTATAACTAACTTTGGAAGTTCAAATGCATACTAATTAAATAATAGTAATTATAATAATAATCAATTCAAAAAGCATTTTTGAACATTAATTAATATTTGACCAAGCTTTTAAAAAGTGTTTTTGAGTGTATTTTTTCAAAAATGTTTTCAAATGACTACTTTGGAGGGAAATTACTTTCTTAGATTCTAAAAAACAGTTTAAGGATACTATCCAAAGATATTTACGGTCTCTCAAAAGTTTGGTTAAACATTTTACTTTTTAAGTATTTTTAGTGTTTGTTTGAATTAACTTATTTTAAGTGTTTTTAAGTCAAATAGTTTTTAATTAATTTTGTAGTGTTTGAGTAAAATAAAAAAAGTATTTATAAGCACTTATTTTAAGTCAAAACAATAAAAAAATCAGTCGAAAATCATAAGTCAAAAGTCAATTCAAATAAACTCTTAATCTTCTAAAGAATTTGATCAAGCGCTAATCATATAAAATATGTATGTAAAATCATGAGTTATATGTAAATTCCAATGATAAACATATACATATCCTGATAAATGATAAATTAAGATGATAATTAATTTACTATTACATGTTAAAATTCATGTATAAAGAAACTATTACCTTCTAATACGTTGTTGTGGATGCATAAAAAAAAAGACCTACCTATATACAAAAAAAGTCAAGTCTCTATAAAGAACAAAAATTACAAATGTATCACTTTTGGAACTAAACTTGCTATACATATGAATATACAAATTGTTTTCTAGCTAGGTCTTTTTTTTATTTTTTATACAATTGAATATTACAAATTGCTTAGATTTTCTATTCTATTTATATTATATAGTGAGTTAGTTAATTCGTTACAAAATTAGTAGCAATTAGCAAAGCCAGTTGAGATTACAAACTATCTAGTACATTAATTATAGAATGAGCACGTATTAAGACATATATACTTTATTTTGAGTCAAATCGAGTTGATTTTGTGACACCCTTTTCTCTTAAAGTTATGATATATGCACTCTTTCATTACTTTACATGACATTTAATAGTAAAATTTATATCACACTTGATTAATTATAGGGTAGGCGCGTGTTAAGACAGATATACACTATTTTGAGCCAAATCGAATTGATTTTGTGACCCTTTCTCTTTAAGTTATTTTATATTGATATATGTACTCTTTCATTACTTGACATGATATAATTAATAGTAGAATCTATGTCGCACTTGATTAATTATAAGATAAGCGCATATTAAGATATATATGCGCTATTTTGAGCCAAATCAAGTTGATTTTGTGAACTTTTTCTCTTAAAGTTATAATATATACTCTTAATCTATGTGGCACTTGATTAATTATAGAAGTGGGATCTAGTGGATCACATAATTTAATTGTAATTAGTTGTCTTAGTTAATTAGACAGTTGTGATAAGTTATAGGAGGTTATTAGCTAATTAAAGTCGGTTAGCTTAGTATATACATATTAACAAAGAGTGTTAAAGTCTTTACTGGTATTAGTTGATTGTCATTTGATCCAATGTCGATTATTAAAGGCTTTAAAAACACATATAAAGAATGTTAATTGCCATTAAATGTACATATTTAGTGACAATTAAGCTATTGTCGTTAATTAATTGCGACTAAAGATCATTTTTAATGTAGTATATGGGGCGTATCAAATATCTTTTCAAACGCAAATAAAAAATGTAAATTTACGAAAAATATATTCTGAAATTTGAGGCGTAAGCTTTGGACGTAAAAGTGTATGCTCCGATTGTTAAACTTAATTTTTGTTATTTTAGAAGTATTTTATTTTAATGAATCATGTTGTTTATTGTTGGTGTAATGACGTTTATACTTTATTTTATCATATTATAGTGATTTTTCCTTAAATATATAAAAGAAAGACAACTCTCAGAGGAAGTGACACTTTCATATATACAAAATTTTAGATAATATATTCCTAAGGCAACTTATTTATTTTTTGTCATTCATGCTCTAACATTTCTTTTAAATCATTCTCCTTCCTTGAAAAACATAAAAATTAATTAGTACAAATATTAAATAAGAGTGGAAATGACTATCAATTTTTGTATTATTACATTTGAAAATATTACTTTGGATTATTTGCATAGTAATAAAATTATAAAATTGAAGATATACGAGATATTATAGGCATTGTAGATTAATGGAGCTTACGCTCTATGTATGTTTAGGGGCTTACACCTCGTGATCTAGTATTGCGTAAAATGTCTTGCCTCACACCCTTGCTTATCAAAACACTGTCACTATAACACAAACAAATTTTAGCGGCAATCAACATTCATATTAACAAAGAGCGATAAAGTTTTTACGTGCATTAGTTATTTGTCTTATTTGTCGTTTGGTCTAGTGTTGCTATAGACTTTAAAAATGTTTACCGCGAGTGCTGAATGCTGCTTCTAAAAATATGTTTTCAGTGACAATTAACCTATTGTTATTAATTAATTACCGCTAAAAATCATTTTTGATATAGTAAGTTGTGAAGTGAAAAGTGTATAAATGTTGCCATGTTTCCATGTCTAGGACTTTGTGACTTGTTTGTGGTCCTATATATAGATGGTATGGTTCATCATGCTTTAGGAGATGAAGTAATTGTACAAATACTAGTCAAGTTTTAATTGTACAAAAATGACTAAAATGGAAAATCTTGATTGTCTACTTCTTTTTCCTCGTTTTTTTTCCTCTACATTTGTAAGTGTAACTTTCATACATCCTTGTTACTTTTGGAAATTTGTTAATAAAGTAGCTAAAAAAGAGAGATACTTTTTTGAAAAATCCTAGAAATAATAGGACTTGAAAATGACACACTTGAGGAATATGATGAAAATAATAATTGTGATATATATTCAACTATTTATGTTTAATGTAGATATAGTTGTCACTTGTCACTTGTGGAGTTCCTATCATATTTGTTAGTATCGTTTATGTTTGGTAGGAAGGAAATGCTTTTTTCGAAAAATATTGTTTGAAAAGTATTTGTATATAATTTAAGATCGATAATGTTTTGAGAATGAAAGAATGGTCTTGGAGGGTAGGGTCTTGAGGGATTGTTCAAATAATAAGCGAAATTTTAATTGTTAGGGTGAGTAATTAGACTTTAATATATTCTTAACGACTAAATTTTAAGTCTGATTTAACTTCGAAAATGAACTTATTAAGTGAGCACTCAAAGGTATAGGGCATTTTACATATTTTTATAGAATTTTCTTCTTAGGATTTTGATAGTGTATGAGACAAATATATATTCGATTAGGATCGTACTTTATGATAAAGATTATACCATATATTTATTTTTGCAATAATTAATATTCCCTTGACGTTACAATCTTTACCACAATGAGTTTGTCTATTTATCAAATTATTTATTTTTGGATTAATTATATTTCACTCAAGGATCACTCCACATCATATAAAAAGAAAACAAGATATGATATTAACCAATTAAAAATATATAATTAGTACATTACTTTATAATAATAGAGGAGGTACAACACTAACCAACATAAACAATAATAATTCAAAAATTGAAATAATTAATCGCTTTCATGTTATCTTTGTTTTTTTTTCCAAACAAAAGGAAATAGTGTTGATCAAGAGTAGTACTATCATTATTTTTATCAAATTTTTAATGTACTACGAATCGGTCATGGTGAAGTAGTAAGACTATTTCATTCTTAACTAGAGTTCTCGATTCAAGTCTTGAATATGAAGAAAATTTTGTTGGGAGCGTCACCTCCAAATAGATCGTGCAGTTCTAAATTTAATCAAAACTTCGATATAAATTGTAAACACCAGACATAAAATTTTTAAAAAAATCATCTATTATAAACACGTACGAGGTCTAAATTTTTGATAAGAAAGATTAAAAGTGGTCAATGTGAATGTACACTCTTGTCATTTCCAACAACTCAATGCCAAACAATTAAAAGACTTGAATGATATTCTCAATTTGGATCATACTCAATCAAAGTTGAGTTATGGTCCCATTTACTTGATATATCAAATTGAAGTGGACCCATCAAGAGATTACATCCACAAACCTCCTTTTAATATTTACTCAATAATATATATTCTATTTTCTACAATAATCAAAATATACATTAAATTATTTGCTTTATTACTTTGTAAAATCAATTATTTCTTTCCTCCTACTTAAATGTGACACACTTTTCTTTTCAACTTATGTATAACTCTGATATTTTTAACATATTTCTTTTTGTATCAAATCAAATTCTCAATATAAGTTGAGACGATTAAAGTACATTTCAATATTTGAAAACTATTTAATTATACAATTCACAATTTATCTTTATAAATGACATCACTTGTAAGACCTATATTAATATTATATTAATGGGGCATAGTTAGAATATCAACTATGTAGTCGGTCGAATTCAATAATTTTAATCAAACACAATATTTATTTTATGTATATATTATTATTTTATAACTCGATTATTTTAAAAAGATTAAAATCCGAAATTCATAAATTCTGACTCCGCCACTGCACAAGAAGATGTGAAATGAGATGTATGGAATAGTATATATTAAAACCCCACCATAGAAACTATAGTACCCATACATTTGTTCTCTTGCATTACCTAATCCTATCATATTAAAAAAAATCTACCAAATTTTTCATGGGTGATTCTTCTTCTTCTACTCCTCTAGATTTTCATGCTTTGAATTCTACTTGTAACAATAATTCCTCTATTTTGATGAATTCAAATATGGAACTCCTAAATAGCATAAGCCAACAACTTGAAAATGATCAAAATTTCACCTCAAATATTCATCAACAACATGGTTTTTTGTCTTTGTCATCAAATGATCAAAACTTCTCTAATCATCATCATCAACATGAACTCAACATCATGTCTAATTTTCATAATGATCATATGAATAATATTAGCCATGATGTTTATGATCCCGCCGTCGCGGTTGCTGCTGCTCAATTTTTTACTTTGGGAGGTCCAAGTTATGGATGTACTAGCTCAATTCCAGAATCAGAATCCATGTTGAATAGTAGTAATAATAACAACAATATTCCAACTCCTCCTCCTCTAGTCTCTGGAAATACTAGCAAGGTGATCAATACAAATTATGTTTGTTTTATCATGATTAATACGTCTGAATCTGAATACACGTCTGAATATATATATATTAAGATGTGCATTAAGATCTAGATGTTGAATCTAAATACACGTCTGAATATATATATATTAAGATGTGCATTAAGATTTAGATGTCAGAATTTGAATATACATCTGAATAGTTAATTCCGAGTAGTTGATTTGTTTTTTTGTTTACTATGATTTAATTTCTTTGTTATACATAGAATACAAGTGAAGGGAGAAAGAGAAAAAGGAATAATCAAAAGGAAGTTGAGAAACCAAGAGAAGTTGTACATGTTAGAGCAAAGAGAGGCCAAGCTACTGATAGTCATAGTTTGGCTGAAAGAGTAAGAATTCTTTAATCAAATTCAATTCATACTACGATCAGACTTTTCTATAACAGTCATATCACTGTAACAATCATGTTCATTTCTTGTAGAATGAATTTTTCATGTTATGTTATATTATATGTTTGTTATAACAATATTTTGTTATATTAATCAAAGAATCACGACAATTTTGATATTGTTATAGAGAGGTCTGACTGTATTTATCGAATTATCTCATGTATACATCATTAACATATTCTATGAATAAAAAAGACTTGTTAAATTATACTATCTTGAGTAATTTAATTTCTTGTTTGTGAATATATAGCTTCGAAGGGAGAAAATAAATGAAAAACTTAGATGCTTGCAAGAACTTGTTCCTGGATGTTATAAGGTAATATTTATTATATGCTTCCTATATATATACATATATAATTTTAAACAATTAAAATCCTTCTTGTTTTATTTTTGTTAATTTATATTTCTACTAAAGAAAAAAATTTCTTATTAGTTATGTTGTTCGGATTCTTATAAGATCGACAAACGCATGCTGGATCCTTTAAAAATAATATTTTTTTGGAAGATATAATATTGATACGATAAAATTTTTGGAAAGTCTGAATAATATAATCTCTTACGTTCGTTAAATCATTAATTTTATAATGCAGACTATGGGAATGGCAGTGATGTTAGATGTAATAATCAATTATGTCCGGTCATTGCAAAATCAAATTGATGTAAGTATATACATGTATAAATTTATATATTATGTTCTTATTTTCATAGTGCAAAATTAGAACAATATATTTAATAAATTAAATCAAAATATTCTCTAATAGAGGATTTTTTATCCTGTTTTTTATTTTTTTATTTTTTTGAAGTTTCTTTCAATGAAACTATCAGCAGCAAGTTTGTTTTATGATTTCAATTCATCAGAGATGGATGATATGGACTCAATGCAGGTACACTTTTTTATTTTTATTTTTATTTTTTTTAGTTTAAAGTGCTTTCACTTTTTATAAAGATATATATTGGAAAGAGGCAAATCCCAAAATTGAGAAAATAAAAAACATCAATTTTTAATGTGTAAAACCCTCTTTTGTGCTCATTGGTATATATGTTTTTCTTTTTCTTATCTCATTTATCATTAAGGTTGAAAGAAGGTATACTTTGCTAGCTTTTGCATATATTTTAATTATTTCTTATTTTTTTTATGCTAAATCATCATCATATCATAATAAAAATATTTTAAATGTAAAATTATAATTTTATCACCAATTAATCTAGCTCCTAAAAATACGTTATTATTGCATGCAATTAGTTCAAGTTGAGATTTATATATCCTTTTTTAAATAAAAAAATCTCTAATGGAGTCTTTAGTCTTTCTTTTATTTCAAAATCGACGTTGATGTCTATTTGTAAGTCTTAATTAATTTGAATTTCTGTTGCATACGATTTATTAAAGTGGAACGCTTCTTATAAGGATTTTCTCCATTTTCAAAACTCAAACCTCAATCATCTACTTAATTAAGAATAGAAAAATCATATCAATCTCATTACAAACCCTGGTAATCTCATTAATAGTTGATATATGAGGCATCTATTTAATATTTGATGTGTATCACAAACACTCCTACTTTGTTTAATTTGATGAGTGCATACATTATACAAAGCTTTCAATAACATCATTTGTTCATATATTATCCCATCCTTATCGACAGAGGATGACTGTTATAAAGAGATTTGACTTACATAAATTAATTTTTTTTGTTTTATTTCCCATAAATTTGACATTACGAATTAAATTGGTAGGGAACAAATGGGTATGCAGCAGCTCAAGGAATGGGGAAAAATATTGTTGGAGAAGGGTATGGAGGATTTCCTCAATTTCAAACATCTTGGCCTCTTTAATTTGACCTATTTATCATCATACTTTAATTTTAAGAAAATATACTCAATTTATATTATTATCCCTATAATATGTAACAGATAATTAATATGTTTGAACTCTTTTTTTAATTATAAACCTTGATTTCCATACCAATTATCTTTGTTTTTTGTACTAATTTAGTGTTCTTACAAGTAGTTCCTCTATTCAAATATTACTTAGTGATTATGAAGAAAATTGAATAACTTTGTTAAATAGGTTGAGCAACCAACGACCTTGACATATTCGTATAATTTCACAAATGAATATGAAGAAAGTAGATTGTACGCGAACTTTACCCTCTGCATTGTGAATTTAAGATGTTATACGAATTTGTTTGATAGTAAATAACTAATATTTCATACTTGTTTGTGTCAAATATATATTTCGGACATTAATATTATTTACAAATATTTATGTAAAATATTAAAATATTTATTTGAAAAAGAAAACTTTAAACTACCATTTATCTCCTTTTAAAATGTCTTACTTAATCAACATTTCACTAATTTGAGTAATTAGATTTTAAAAAAGATAATCAGAAAGGTACTTAATACTACTTGACTTTTTAATAGTCAAATATTCTGAAATAAATTCAATTTATGATTATGACTAAGTATATTTGGGAGTGGAAGAAGTATTATTTTAATATGACATTGAATTATGTGTATCTAGACTTCAAAATTAAGTGTCAATGTGTACCCTACAAATACAATTGGGGTATATAAGAATTAATGTCCAAAGAATGAGATCCTTCAACAACTTCACAATCTCTAAATTAAGATTGAGCAAATATCAAATCCCCTCCACAAATAACAATTTAGAATGAACCCTCAAAATAAAAACACATGAGAATGAATGATCACAAGTTGCATGAATCTATACAACCTTCATAAGGTCCCTCATTTTGTGTATCTAGTGGGAGATAGAACAAATTCTACTAATCAGTGACGGATTCAGAAATTTTAAAAATATATATATGATTTCTTATTTCCCTATTACATAGTATAATATTTTATTATACGGAATTCAGTTGAATTTATTCTGGCTCCGCCTCCCTCTTGTGACCCTTTGTTCTAATGATGGGATATATTATTAATAGGAACAAAATTCAATCATTCAAAAGATTGGGTCATGAAATGAAATATAGGAAATAGACATCTTAACTATCATGGTTCATTTAGCCAAATAGTAACATTCAATAATGTCTCAAAATAGTGAAATATTTATGACTCTAGAATATCCTTTTGTAGTAACTTGAAAAAAGCTTAATTTGTGAACTATAGATGCATAATCATGCACTAAGCCCCATCACTTTTTTAGATTCACAATAAAATTAAAATAAAAAAAGATAATTTTAAAAAGAAAGATATGCAAAAAAGCAAAAGAAGAAGAAAATTAAAGGAAAAGGTGAGGTGAACACAAAGCACAAGTGTTTGAAGGCAAAGGAAATATCTAATCCTTGAAAGTCTAAAGCATTAAGAAACAAAAATTATTATGTAGACCTTATTTGACTATATTTTTGGAAGACTAACCTCAATTCACTTTATTCGTTAAGCGAATGATTATTTTTTACGAACAATAGAAAATCATCATTTTACTCTTTTTTTTCTTTAATGGTATTACTAATCGTGATTGACACCTTCGATTAATTATTACGAACTCAAAATAGAGAATTTGAAGACGGAGAAAATATTGTTAGTGAGGCGTTGATATATGTTATTTATATGATTCAAGCATGTAAAATTTATTTATAGAACGAAATATATCACAACAAACATAATGAATCAACACGAGACATGACAACAGTTCAAGTATTGAACTTTTAATACTTTTTTCCACTTACTTCGTATACATAATCGCCATTGTTATGATACTCAAAGAATATTAACCATACATTAATCATAGTGATAGTTCAACAAGGAGCGAATTATAGGTCAATTTACAGGAATTAAGCGATTTTTGATTTTTTTTAGTTGTGTAATTGCGCATTTGGTAATGTGTCTTTTGGTTGATTTTTTACAAAAGTTTTACGAAATCCTTTATAGGGAGTGGGGGAGTAGTACGCAACTTTTAAAAACACATAATCGGAAAAAAAAAAGTTTAAAATTTATTAATTATTAAAATCAAGTTAAAATTTCAAAATGAATATTAAAGGGCAAGACTTATAAAATACGGTTTTACAAAAATAAAATAAATAAAAAACAACCTAACTCCTTCTTAGGTCTCCATTCTCACTTTATTTATAAAAATAGTAGTTATCCAAATCAAAATGCAAAAATGTAAGTTTTTGTTAAATTATTTAAGACTAATATTTTAAAACAATCTAAATTTGTATTAGTTAGTAATTTATTCTATGAATTTAAAATTTAATTAACCTGCATAAATATCAATTCAACACACATGCTATATAAAATCTTTTTATATAGTTTAGAATGAAATCATATTCGCATCAAATATTAATATAAAATTAAAATATCATATATAGTTATACATTCATTTCTGTTACTCAATAATAATTAACATTATTTATTTTAAAATTTAAAAAATAAACATTATAGTATTCTGGTGCACATAATACAAGCTAGTATATGATTAAAAGAGAAAAATATAAACCTCTCCCACGTGATCTTGAAAACTCAACATATCAAAAAATAAATTATGTGCACTTATATTTCCTTCTTAATCGGTCCAGCAATTTTAAAATTTATATGTTTATTTGTCATCAATAAAAACAATAAAGACAACAATCATATCTTTTATAGTGTCCTATAGATAATAACTATAGCGTTTACAATGTTCTATATTCAAAAAATTTGTAATTGTTCTTTATTGATTTTATATGGATTTTGCTCTCATAAATTTTATAAAAAATATTGTGATAAATCGTAATTTCATAATTAGTTTTTATTTTTCCCATACTTCTTGTTATATTCTGTGTGACAGAAATAATATATATATAAATTATTGTACGTTACATAACAATACAAATATTTAAATCTCTCTTATTGATTATAATTTTGAAAACTTTTTTAATAAATCAATTATTCCATAAATTATCAAAATTATTCTAAAAGTGTTTAAAAATAAAATTATGTGTTTTGTGTGTAATAGTCCAGAAATTTTGAGTAATATGTGCCCCAGGAGGTTTTTATGCCGAATTATTTTTTTTGGATTCCATGACAAACTATTAAATATCGCGCGAAGGTTAAGAAGGGTAATATAGGTATTTTCAAGTTCGAATGAATTTCGAAAAACAGAAAATATGGATTTTTTCGTTTTATAGTGTAGTATAATCAATGAATTTTGTGTGATATGTGTGCCCGACGACTTTTTCGATGAACTTTTTTTTTCATGGGCGTCCATTGCGGTCTATTAAATGTCATGCATTGGTTAGGAGAGGCAAATGTAGGCTATTTTGAGTTCAAACGAGGTTTAGAACGAGAAATAGGATTTTTTTCAATGTTATATAGTCCATAAATTTTATGTGATATGTGCGTCCGGTGATTTTTTGACTGAAATTTTTTATGGTCATCCATGACGACCTATTAAATGATGCACATTGGTCCAGAGGGGCAAACATAGATCTTTGTGAGTTCAAACGAGGATTGAAATTTAATAAGAATTTTTTTCTGTTTCTTTTTGTGTTTTATAGTCCATAAGTTTTGTGTTATAAGTGTGCCACAGTTTTTCAACTTGAATTTTTCGTGGATGACTATGATGACCTATTAAATTGTGTGTGTTAGTTTAATGGGTGGAATATTATTTTTTTTAGTTCAAACGAAACCCGAAATAAAAGATAAGGATTTTTTTCTTTTTTTGTATGCGTTAGTTCAGAAGGGATATTGTAAATTTTTGTAAAATTCAAACGAGACCCGTTGGCCTAACATTTTTTATGCTACACATTAATCTTATGTTTTGAATCGTATATTTATTGATATAAGATCACGCCTAAGCACGTACTATAATCAATATTTATCAAAAAATAATAATAGTAAAAGTTAATAAAATAGATTTTATTATTATTAATTTGTTTTATATCTTTTTATAAAAAATAATAATAGTAAAAGTTAATAAAATAGATTTTATTATTATTAATTTGTTTTATATCTTTTTATAATAAAAAGATTTATACTTTCACTCAAAATCAGGTGCGTAGCTATAGGCAACCAGTTTTTCTAACGGGATGCCTTTCATCAAAAAATTATTTATATTTCTAAATTTAAAGGATATATATATTTGAAGTCGGATTATGTCTTCGATGTAATAGTAATATATGTCTATTTAAATAAAAGAATTTCAGGTTCAAACTCCAAATAACATTATATTTATTTTATTTTATTTTAATAACTATATACAATTATTTTAAACACACTTAATAAAATTTCTAGCTCCATCACGATAAAAAAAAGAGTTTTGTTCTCACAAAATCTTAATTCTTCTTAGTCGGTTTAAACGTGATGAGTAGAGTTTTGGTCCATGCATGTTGACCACGTGTCACCAATAATAATCTCCACTTATCCATTTGATTTTATTTCTTTTTTTCAATTTTTGGAAAAAATGAAATGTTGTGTAAAGACAAATTAAAATACATTTCTAAATTTCTAAACCAAAAAAAAACTAACTGTTAAAGCTCAAAAGCCATAGAAGTTATTAATAATAATATTTGTCCATGGAAAAGAAGCATATTTCAACTATTGCTAACGACGTTATTTGCAGATGTGCCAAGTTAGTTCTCTTATTCTTACTTGAATTGCTAAATAAAACTTGAACTTTTTTATTTAAAAAAAAAATGAATTATGTTAATTTTCAAATATTCTAAAATATTATCAAATGAAAATATATATTCATGATATAAATGAACATCCATAGTTGAGGCTAAATTAGTTTATTTTTGGTGCTTGATTATGATGTAACTCATATTATGGTTTGAGTGCGGAGATTGTCATTAATGTTTCGGTCGGTCAGAGGCGAATTTAGATTTTAAGGTTGTGGTGTTCTGAAAGTGGTGGAGTATTAGAGCAAATTGTCTATTTCATATCGTCCAGAGGGGATTTAGGATTTTAAGGTTGTGATGCTCCGAAAGTGGCGAGTATTAGAGCAAATTGTCTATTTTATATCGTCTAGAGGAGGATTTATGATTAGGTTGTGATGCTCCGAAAGCGGCGAGTATTAGAGCAAACTGTCTATTTTATATCGTCCAGAGGCAGATTTAGGATTTAAAGGTTGTGGCGCTCTGTTGACTCAGGCTCCGCAACACTAAAAGAGCCTTAAGCACCCACTCAAGAGCCAATGGACCAGTCAGATCATTTGTTCACTGGGGGTTCTATGTTAATTTTATACAAATACCTTTTAGGATTTTAAGGTTGTGATGCTCTGAAAGTGGCGGAGTATTAGAGCAAATTGTCTATTTCATATCGCTCAGAGGTGGATTTAGGATTTTAAGGTTGTGGTGCGTTTTCGAACTCAGGCTCAGCAAAAGAGCCTTAAGCACCCACTCAAGAGCCAATGAACCAGTCACATCATTTGTTCATTAGGTGCTCTGTGTTAATTTTATACAAATACCTCTTAATTTTTACGTACGTAGGTATATATATATATATATTCTGAGACGAGGTTAAGGTGGGATGTTTTGTGCACAGAACTGTTGTTTTCATGTATTATGGACTTTGTAAATTGGTAGAGCTACCAAATTGTTCTAGTTTTGTCATAGACTCTGTTTTTGAAGTCCACAAAGTTTCATACAAAATTGTGAATACACATTTCATTTATAATGTGAATCATCACATCAGCAATAAGTTATTAGTACTAATAGATCATTTCATGTTAGGAAATTGGACACATCTGTGGATGAATTAGTGCATGAGTTTGAGGCTGAATGTGATCCTAACATGGAGGGATATTCGAGGAAATTAGTCGAGTTTTGCTGCTCCAAGGCCCTCACTGATATGTGTAGTAAGTTACAAGAAATGATCGATAATGGTGATTTTATTCGGTTCACGTTTGATATGATGTTGGCATGGGAAATGTCAAGTTCAACAGAAGAAGAGACACATGAAGTATGTTATCTCATGTACAATCGTCGTGTCTTTGATGCTACTTAGTTTAATCAACCATCGTTTGTTTTGTTGAATCAACGCGAGTTTATTTTGTTAATTGTGTAATGGAAGTCCTAAAATTTGAAAAAATATTAGGAGGAGCGTTTTCGTGTACTAGAAGATTGATTACATGCTTTAGTTTCCTTATATGATACGTACATTGTAGTTTACATATATTTCGTAAATAATACAGGAGTCGTTGGCGAAAGAAAAAGAAGAGAAAAAAGTCGTTGCTGAGATGAATAAGGAACAAGATGACATCCCTTTGTTCTACTCGGATCTCTTGCCGTTCCTTGTAAGAAATCTGAATCCTTGAGTTAGAAGTACCGTATTTTGTTACGTTATGTTACTCAATCAGACAAGTTGTTTATGCGCGTATTAGTACTATTTTACGACTTAAGATGATAACGACGTAAGTGAAAGCACGAAGATTATTAGTTTATATTCTTTCATTGAATTTTACTCTCCAAATAACTGATCAAAGTGATTGGATTGGCAGGTTGATCATAAACCTAGTGTTGGAGAGCATGCTTTCTTGTGGCTAGCGACACTCGTAAGTTTAGTAGGTGATTTTGTTAACGGAAGATGTACTTTCGAGACTCTCACAGCACCTACAGAAAATCGACTGCATTTTCCTGCTTATAACATATTCTTGAAGGAGACTATAAAGTAATTATCCTAAACTCTTGCTTTCCCCGCTATTAGTTGGAAGATTATTTCTGATGGAGCTATAATGCATAATGACTCAGAATCAACGACAAAATTAAATCGACTAGTATAATAATGTTGTAGCAGCCAAGTATAAATTCTAGATTCCGAAAAATGGAATTTGAGATCAAATGTGTACTTCAGGGTCCTCAAGGGCGGAGCCAGCATACATTTAGTGAACCCCCATTTACGGAAAATATACTATTTATACATGGTTGATTTATTTTGTTATGTATATATAGTAGATGTCTAACCTCCATCGTTAGTTCGTGTGTTTACTTCTTCAGATTTTGAACCCCTTTGTTAACAGTCCTAGCTCTGCCACCGACTTTAATAAAAATGTTGCACTAGGCCTCATCATTTTTGTTGACTATTTTCGGTGTCTACTGGACTTTAGGTGTATAAAGCATTTGCAGAAACAAGCCACTCCAACGGGTGTGGAAATGAGAGATGACGAGTTTATAATACACGTAGAAGGAACTGCAAGTTCACAAAGAATAGTGCGCCATATTGGAGGGACAAGTTGGCCTGGTACTGTTTCCTTCCTTACAGTTTTTCATTGTTATGAGACCTCGTATTTTAAGGATATTATTGTTAACGGTACTTCTGTTTATAGGTAGGCTGACACTAACAAACTATGCCCTGTACTTCGAGGAATCCGGAGTCATTTCTTACAAAGACGCTCTTAAGCTCAATCTTTCGGAAGATTTCGAGCAGAGTGTCAAACCTGCTGCTACAGGTCCGTGGGGTGCTCCGCTTTTTGACAAGGCTATAGTTTATAGTTCTTCTGAATTGTAAGTATTCTATCATCTTCCACTTCTCCTTAAGGACTTAAGTATTTTGGCATTATTTATCACTTGCTTTATAAAACAATCTATAACTAATGTTGGAAGTAGTATGGCTCTCGTTAAATTCTTTTGAATTTCATCGGATCCTTTTCCACGTTTGAGAATCCCTCCTTCTTTCACTCTGCCGCAAAGAATAGATATCTATAAGAGATTGCGGAAAGTAGAAAGGACGAGTTTAAAAGGCTTCCAGAATTGCTGGTTTGAAGGATGATTTTTTCTTTTAATATATATCATGTCCATGTGGGAATTCACAATTTATACGGTTATATGACTTCAAGGACCATGTTTGAGCACGATATCGTTCACTAGTATGAGTACTTTTGGCATTGTATAATTTAGGGAAGAAGCTGTTCTCTTGGAATTTCCTGAAATGACAAGCTCAACAAGGCGCGACCATTGGCTTGCTCTTATAAAGGAGATTATACTTTTGCATCGGTTCCTACGGAAGTTTAAGGTTGATTCAACTTCAGGATCATGGGAGATGCACGCGAGGACAATACTAGGAATTATAAGGCTTCATGCAGCTAGAGAAATGCTAAGGATCTCTCCACCAGTTCCCAAGAATTTCTTGATTTTCGATTTGCTAGACGAGTTACCAAAAGGAGATTATGTACTTGAAGAACTTGCTGAGAGTCTGAAGAAAGTAGACGTTGGACATCCTCGTAGTGCTAGTTCGATCTTGAGAAGCCTGAATGTCTCCCTGATGCCTGTTCCAGCCGAAGTGGTCAAAGAAATCGATGATAGCAGCCGTATCCCTGGACAAACCGACAGTGTCTCGTCGTTGGGGAATGCTATCGATCAAGCGAGAGAGGAAGCGAAGGAGATTGAAAAGGCCAGAGCTACTGTTGAGGAGCTGAAAGGGGAAGGGGTGGGGAATAGTGTCCAGGTTCTTATGGTAAGTGTTGCTGAGTTATTCGACATAATTGCATGCGTATCATATCTCCTATAAGATTTGCAAAAATAACCAAAATAGAAGCTTGACTTCCCCTTTTTGTTATAACTCTTATCACTTTATCTGAATTGAAGAGTAGCATAGTACATAAACAAACACTAAAACTCGGCTTCAGCTAATAAGTAAGCACTTCAACTTTGACAGTGTGTAAACACTCTTAATTCGTCCACACTGTGTCTCATGGAGACCTGTTGTTGATGTGGCACATTAAAATTTTGAGGTGTCTAGTTGATCATTTTGAAAGTTGGAGTGTTCAGCTGACAATGTGGCCGAGACGAGTTGAACCGTCTAGATGTGCATACTCAAAGTTGGAGTGCTTACTTGCCAATTGAGGCCAAATTTTAGTCATGTTTGTTTACTTATTGATGTCTTCTTGATAGTATGCTTATACTCAATGCTGCTGTATTGTTCTGAAATATCCTAACATGACCGTCTTTCTTTTCTGTACTAATCAGGGTCTTATCAAACAGCTCGGGAGGCTAATGCCTTATATTCAAGAGGTATTAACATGGAAACGACCTCTATGCACCTCCATTTTTGTCTTGACGACACTCATAGTTATATATACGTAAGTTTTTACTAATTCCTACATACATTATTTGAACAAAATGAACTACAACTTGAAAAAAGATATTAATAGATGTTCGCGAATGCAGAGAGTGTATTGGCAAAGCAATAGCAGTTCTCTTACTGGGAACAGTTGCAACGATGATATGGACAAGACGAAGAGGGGACGTGCTAGATAAGGCAAGTAAACTAGTTATCTACACAGGATCTGATCATACCACGATGGAAAACATAGTGTCAGCACAACATGGACTAAGAAATGTCTACGACTTGATTCAAAGCATGAACATAGTACTACTGAAAATCTGGTCCATATTTGTTTCAAAGGCTCCAAAGGTAAAACAACACAACAATTCTTCCCTTTTTTTGCCTTAACTTTGTCTTGACGGATCGTTTACTAATTTTTGGAATGTGGTTACAGCATGCAGATTTAGTAATGGCAGCAATGGTTGTTGCTGCAGTGATATTAGCTCTGGTTCCGTTTAAGTTCATCGTTATGGCTTTGACGTTGTGCATCTTTGTACAGACATCAAAGATTGGGAAATACATGGAAAATGAGAAAGTAAATCGGAGAATAAAAGAGTGGTGGGACTCTATACCAGTCGTCCCTGTCGAAATTGTGGGGAAAATTGTTGACTCGTAATAATGGGAAGTTTTCATCTTGTATTTAAAGTCAGATATATAGTGAAATTTGGCGTCTCCTTGTTTGAGATTTTTAGCATATATATATCTAGATCATTGCATACTGCTTGCAAAGCACTTGCCTGGAAATAGAAATATGTCAAAATATATGTTAAAAGTTAAACCACTTTGCACTCGGCCTGTGTAGCTGGTTAAAAGAAAGATTCTCAATTGATAATCCAAGTGAACCGTTTTGTTCTAAATCAAACACAATAACACCTAAATTAAGCATACAAAAAGATGAGCATCGATTTCTCAATTCAAATCTAACAAAAGAGGGCAATGAAAAATACTACACTTCGTGAAACAACAGATGTAATGACATAAAAAGACCAAAAAAAGCAAACAAATACAACGGGAAAAAAAACAGCAATCCACAACAAAAGCTGTAAAAAAAAAAAGGGGGAACTGCACAACCCATATTCCACAAATGAGCTATAGCGGGTTCTTTACATAAAGCAGCTGTATAACAGAAATTAAGCTAGTCTAACTTTCTTCTTGCCGGCTGCCGCTAGGCATCAGAATATTCGCCACATTCATCTTCGTTGTCCTCGTGAAGCCAGTATTTGCTGAAATGCTGCACCCTGAACTTCCATTCTCCTTTAACAGGATCATATGACACAAATTCAGCACCTTGATCTCCTGCCTTCCTCTTAAGCATTTCTTTATATTTCTCGATTCTAGGACCCTCTGTATACTGTTGTCCAGTCTTCTTATCGAAACATTTTATGTTGAGAAGTGTCACCTCAGCAGGCTTGTTAAGACCTTGGCCAACAGGAGGTTTCTTACTTTCATCCATATAGACTATCACCTCCCGATTGTTAAACTGGATAAGAGACTCAAGATCAAGACGACGAACATCTGTTTCCCCCATGAACTTGATGCTACCGTACCCATGTCTTCCAACCACAAAATCCTTCACACGGCGACAGAAGCCAGGTTCAGCTCTTTCTTTGGCTGCCAATTCCTGAATCCGTGGCTCTGTGTAATAATCGGAATGGCAGAGCTTTGGCATCAGAGCCTCAATGTCAGCTCCATGTTCATAAACAATTGCTGCCTCACCAGCTCGATGGCCAGTAAGGGTAATGGAAGACCCTCCTCCTTTTCGGAGATGTTGCCCTTCGTGGAGACCATTAGGTTTCTGGTTCAGTTTGCTACTATCGAGGCCCTCTTTATCAAGGCCATTCTCAACCAGATCTTCTGCAGGAAAAGATGAAATACAGCAAATGAGGTCACATACTGGTGCAGAATTTTGATTCTGGTGACAAATTGGTGACCGACATTGTAAGGCAGAAGCAACACTCATATTAACAAGTAACGAGCTTCCAACTTGTATTCAATTAACAGCTATTATCATGATAGCAGAGAAGAGCAAAGGGCTAGTTCCAGTTCTCCATTTTCTTTTTTCTTCTTTGGGGGTTGGTTATCAAAAGCTTGTCTAATTGGTAAAATAGGACAGCATGTTTGAAGTTTAAAAACTGTTGGAGTTGGACCAACTCAATTATTATATTTCAAATGTATTATAACCCGACGAGTTTAACAACTCACTTTTTAGGATCTCTCATCTTTTTGGGATAACTGTATTGTCTGAGCCAACTTGATGCACATTGACTAATTCCATCTACCTTCCACCAGCAACAAATATCAAAGTTGACTCTATTCACCAAAGGCTTAGACAGATGGAAAGACACCTACTGTTTTTATCTCAGCCAACCTCATTGACCACTTCAAAAATTTCGGATCTTAAGTATGCATTATTTTACAAGGGGATCTCAAGATGTTCAAACATTAGATTCTACATGGGGATAATACTACTAGAATCCATCATACATACGTAGGAAACTCTCTTAGGTGCAGATAGGCTTAAAGAGTATTAGGCCAATTAATAAGATATAAAATTGAACAGGTGGACTAGAGCCAAGGAGGATAGAAGTAAAAGAAGCTGGGAGTTTCAATCAAGAGCTCAATCCTCCTATGCTTGAGAAAGTAGCCTATCCTTTGTGCCGATCATGGAAGCGAATCTACTGCCTTGCCCAGCAAGCAGTTAATAGTTTTCGTGATGTCAACTTCTAGACTCAAAGATTAGAGATAAAAAAATTTGATCTTGAAGGAGCTGCTAGAAACTCAGGACAAAATGGAACTTAATATAGAATAGACTTAGCATAATCAGAAAAGTGTAGCCAAAATGTGGGAGGTGGGGGGGGGGGGGTTCAAAAGTAATACTTATCATCCATTATTGCAGAGATATGTGGCGGGTCTCAGGGGTCTAATAGATAATTTGTTTCCTAGCTGTTACAGAGGCCATTATCACTGTTAATGTTCCAGCTATTAAATTAGATCCTCTAGCTGAGGGGAGTTCTCATTTTTATTTAATAACCTAAAAATCTTTAAGGGCCCATTGGCGCAGGGTTCCAAGCTTGGTGTTGTAAAGTCCTACCCCTCTACCCTTTACATAAATACATGACTTTTAATCCGCGGCAGGTTGGTATTCCTGACGTGTACCTAATCCATACGTCATGTGTTGCGCTCTCACATTTAACCAAAGCCCTGAGTACTGTTTCAGGAGTTCTCCCATTCTACTTATCCCTTTCCTTTCAATCAGTTTAATTGTTGATGAGAACTAAATATCCTAGATTGTCTGTAGGATACTAGGATTATATTCCTGTGTTGAATTTGTTTGTAGTATATGGTACTGATAAACTTGGCATTCAAACAAAAAATGGTCACATCATTTTTTTCAGAACCAAAATTATTTTTGACAAATTGATACACTCAGAAACATTTTTGCTTATTGAAAAACTTAAACAAGATATCAACAATTACTTACTTTTTTTATCTTTTGCACTGGCCTCGTTAACTTGAGCACAAACAACTTCAGCAGTTTTACCTGAACAAGAAGTGCATTCTTCAGCAAAACAAGACCCACAATATACAACACAAATAGTTCTGAAAACAAGACTCGACATAGTACATACAAAGACTACTTAGAGAAATGACAAACACAAGCAAAAAAAGGTACCATTCTTCCCATTTCTTCAAAAAATTTGTTAACTTGAGAAAAATAAGAGGTTAAAAGGTCCAAAACGTCTCCTAAACACAGGTCCACAAAATCGAGTGTGTCATACCAAGACAAAAGACGAGTGAAAAAAAAACACATAACAGTAGATGAAAGACAATTTGGGAAACACCAACTCCACAAAAACCACACACGCTCTAGAAGAGAGAGAGGCAACGTTGAAATTCTACAACGGGAAAAGACGAGGATGGACGTATAATTGAGAGGCTTATAAGCAAGAAGTACATGATTCAAAATTAGAATCACATTTGGTAATGCCAAGCAAGGATTAAATTTGTTCTAACTTATGCCTTGTTTAATAGTTTTATAGATTTCCCTATTTAGCATTCTAGCATATTTTGGATGCATTGTTATATTTTTTGGTTAATTTGGGTGCAGAAGTCTCAGATTTGTGTGATTGCTCACTATAGTCGTTTGTTAAAGGAATCTTTGATTTTGGTAGCTCCAGGGTCATTTATAGATTACATGGCCTAAAGGTCTCCTTTGCATCCTGTTTCCCAAGTAGTAATGAATTGAAAGTTGACACAATTCACTAATTCATTCGTCCGGGTCTGATCCAATTTTTCTTCATGACCATTGAGCTATCAACTGCGGGTGAAGAAGACATTATTTTTATGTGTGTTTAAGTTGGGGGTTCCGGCCCTCCTCTTTCATTTCAGATTCCTATCCCCTAGCCAGCCGTCAGATTCTTGTTCTTTTCTCCAGCGACTTCTTCCAAGGAAAGAAGGCGACTGACAAAGAAACAAATGGTTAGGCTCAACTATTAAGAAAAATATGTACTCATGTTTATTGCCATTTCACAATGAGGTACTTAGGAGATGCACTTTTCTAACATGAGGAAGTGGCAAAGTTAGTGGCTAGCTGACAAATCGAGCCAAGTTTAAGGCGCTATTAGGTATACTGAGCCCAAATAAAATGATCAAGTAACTACATATCGCACTTCAAAACTTCAGGAAGTGCCTTCAATTATGCACTTCTAACAGAAGAAAGTGGCAAGTTGTGTCTAACTGACGAACCAGGCCAAGTTTGAGGGGCTACCTAGGTATACTCGAGCCAAATAAAATGATCAAATAACAAAAAAATTGAACTTCAAAACTTCTGAAAGTGCCTTCTATTATTGAAGAGAATCAAATCCATTACAAAGATTAACATTTTTGGAGCCTAAAAAAATTGTACTCCCTCCCATCCCAATTAAAGTATCTTAGTTTGACTGGGCATAGACTTACGAAACAAAGAAAGACCTTAGAATATTGTCACCTCAAATTAAGGATGAATATGGTAGACTTACATTAAAGATATGTATAGTCCTTGAAATCTCGTGGCCTTGCACTAAAAATTTGTAGTCCTTTAAATCTTGTGGTCTTAAAACTTGGTATGTAGAATGTTGGAAAATTTACTAAATATAGATGCCTGTTTGAACAGCCTCGGTTAAGCCTCGGTTAATCCTGTCTTTCTTTGATAAGAATCAATACGGTCTTTATAAGGCTCCTCCTCCGAATGAAATTCAATGGGATCCAGCGAGACCATGTCTTCATCCATAGGATCCCAAGTACCCGGATCGATCAAAAGTTCAATTCTATCCGAACTACTCATTTTCAAATGATATCCACATTGTTCACAAATATTCATTTTTTATTTCAAAATTTCTTATAATTTAATCCATAACAATTTTCGCATTGAACCCACAAATGCTTGTATTTTTGAGTTACCTCGAGATCATTAGAACTTTCTCTTATAGTTAAATCACTGCCCTTTGTGCGAGTTTGTCTACTGGAACCCTCGTTTTCACTACTACTTAGACTTTGAGGCACTCTTTTTGGGACAGACATTGGGATAGAGGGACTAGGAGTATCCTTTTAAAGCTATTTTTTTTTATACTCATTGAAGGCAAATCCAAAAATCTTAAAGTGCAATATTCAACTATAATCCAAAAGCAATATTCACAAAAAGAGGAGTCATGCAATCCACGGTTCAAATTCCAAGTTCTTTCACGTAGAAAGGTAATTTCAACCACCAAGGGGAGAAGTTACTGGGGTTCCTATCAGTTCAAAGCAACATACAATTTAACCCTGTGCAGAAAATTGCAATGTATAATAAAGCATAATGTTTCTAATATGCGCGGTGAGTCAAAATCAAATAACGTGCCTCTAGTATATTGGGGTGCAACTTCGGTCGAGTGGTATGGATGATTCAAAATGAACAGAAACATCAAGACCCTATCATGTATCTACTGCGTATTAGGGTGTAAATTTGGTTGAGTGTGGCAACTTCCCACACGCTAAAGCCATCTTTCTTGCTACAGATACACTCCTTATAGAGTAAAGATGCCTACTTAAGAATGTCAAGACTGATAAAACACACCAGTTGATTGGTCAAATCAACACAAATGACAACCACAAGCATAACCTCAACTGTAGAGCTATTGCAATCTTAAGGATATGATTAAGGGCAGGTAGGTAACTGCCCTATAATTTTGCAGGAAAACTGGGAAACTACTATGGTGGCATGGCAATGGGGGTTAGTGCCGAGGGACAGGCGCTGGGCTAGGTGGCATGGGCGCTGGCATCTGCCGTTATCTATCATTATTCATTAACGTCTTCGACGAGAGGATTATTGTTGGCTTTAGAACTATGTAGTTAGTAAAACACAATCCATAACCTACCATTCTCATGCGCTGGGATAGACATGTGCTTTGATGGTGATACTTTCTCCACACCACCTCTCGAAGGCCACTGGTCCAATGGACGAATTACTAACGCTCTTGGATTCTCTCTGGGAACAAACAATGCATCTGCCTTAGGTGTGCTTGGTGTTTCATCATCATCACTAAAGAACGGTACCTACAAAGGAACATAAGTCACATAAATTCAGTCAATGTGTTGCACTTAAAACTCGATCCATAGATTCATTTAGGATTTAGAAGTCTCATATAAATAGAACATCATTTTACCTTAGTCCCCTCAGTTTTAGGATGATATTTCCTTGCCGGCAACCTAACCCGTCTTTGAGAAATGTGTCGAGAAGTTAGTAATGATGATATCCGGATAGGAACAGGTTTGTCAACGACCTGTGAACGATAAAGTGAAAAACATGCAAGAGCACCAAATTATGTATCTGTTGTTGTTTATTTTAGTAATAATAAGAAAAAGTGGAGTAGATACAAAAAAAGGCAGACCCCATCCACAAACCAAAATAAGAATATCATAGAGAAGCCATGCAGGGAAGGTAGCCTCTTCCCCACTCCCCACAACCCCTTTAAAGTAAAGAAGGCTTGTCATGCACACTTACCGGTAAACTAGAAATTCCATACTGTATAGAAGAAGAAGTGCCAGTGCGACCAATTGACATCTGAGGCATCGCTGGTAAAGTTCCAAATGGATTAGTAACAACTGAAGGTTGTGCGACAACTGAGCTTTGGATAGCTGGCCTGTAGCAAGAGGTGTTTATCAGTTCCATACAAACAATCATGAAAGAAGAGGAGTGCATGGGCGAAAAACTGGAATAAAAGGATCAAGATGAACTTCAAGATATGAACATGTCCTCTGACAGTGCTACAGGTGTTCATATAATCATGAAAGAAGAGAAGTACATGGGCGGAAAACAGAAACAAAAGGATCAAAATATACAACAAGAAATGAACATGTCCTATGGCAGTACTCGTGACAATCTATTATTCATGAAGTCACATAGCTCATGTATACCGCCATCTTGATAACATAAACTCTACTTAAGGTCATATTGGGTCATCTGAAGAAACAGTCTGCCCTTTAATCCTTTTACTGCATTCTTCTTTTGGGGAAGGGGATCAATTGAAAGAAATTGACAAATATTAAAAGAAATTACTGCATAATTCCAGAATTGGAGGCAAACATGATCAGTACAGGCTAAATGGAAGTAACGCTACAGGTAAACTGATAAAAGGGGCTGTAAGTGACATCAAGACTATATTCTCAAGTTAGACCAAATCTAGATGACAGCTTCCTCTAATGCTACATATGCATGTGCTTATATTGTAAAAAGAAATTTTAAGGATCATTTAAAGAGCTGTTACATACGGCTGACTGAAAAGGCTGGGAGTGCCACCAAAACCACTTGCAGCAGCTGTAAATTAGAACAAGAGACAGATTTAGTAGTTGAATCACCAATCTCACCAACTATAAAAGGAAATATCTCATTTCAATTACCTCCTTGTGTCTGACCAAAGTTATTGAACCCAAAAGCAGAACTCTGAGAAGGCTGAGTTAGTTGAAAAGGAGTTGATAGAGAGGGCTTCAAATCCAAAGAAAAGGGTGTATTAGGCAGACAACTAGATAAGAGGCAAAGGAAGGGGGGGGGGAGCTCAATATAGCTTCGAGAGCATATGATATAACTTTAGAGCAAGCAAAAGGAAACAAAAAATTGATCAAACAGATACACTAAGCAAGTCGACCTCGAGAGGATTAACGACAACCTAAATGGTAGAGCATTGAAGATATATGCATAAATATTTAGGTGTTTCGCTTTCTCAGACGTGATTGCAAATGTCTTGATAATTTCTGGCGTCGAACACCCTTGCAACCATATAAGAATGGTCTTCTAATACCTGTCGATTTATGAGGTGATGTACTCTTCTACTTCCTACTTAAATACCACAAATCAAGCATGAGTGCATGCTCACGTCCAAGTTCTATTGCTAACAGAAACCTTTTATCTTTCACAAGTGACCACAGTGTTGCATTAACCATGAAAGTGACTACATCTCCCTGCCTTTCAGGTCAGGACTCGCACCTCTACCCAAAAAAAAATCACCAAGGGGCGCTAACCTTGTAAAGGTAACAGCTTAACTGCTGAAGCTTAAGCCAAGATGACAAACAGCCAAACATGATGACTAAAACTTGCGATTTTCTCTGATAGTCATGTTCATCATACAAATCCATACAGCAAATATTTGTGAAAATCATCTGATAAGCATGAATGCAATGGGACCAAAAGATAGAGAGATCCAAAAAAGCAACACAAGAACATTACATAGAATACAATTTATGATTAACTTACTGTTGTTTGGCCAAATCCCATTGTACTGCTTGTATTTAGCAGTGGTGCACTTGAAAACAGATTACTACCAAAGCCAGTAGAAGGTGTACTAAACAAATTGGATTGACCAAAAGCTGGTGTAGTCTGGGCAAAAGATGATGTGGTCTGTCCAAAGGCCGAGTTCGTCTGTCCGAATGAAGGGGTAGTTGATTGGAATAACGGTGATGATTGAGTGTTACCAAAGCTTAAGCTAGGACCAAATGCTGAGGCAGTAGTCTGAGCTGACGAGGAGCCAAAAATTGATGTTGATGATCCAAAACCCGAAGCACTAGCCGATCCAAAGAGGGTCGGAGATGTACTTTGTCCAAAAGCTGAAGTTGATCCAAATAAGGAAGGGGAAGTGGAGGATGTAGAGCCAAAAGGATTAGATGTATTTGAGCTTGGAAAGGCAGAGGTATTAAAAGCCGGAGTAGTTGGGACTCCAAAATTTGGAGTACTGAATGTGGATGGTTTGGGGGCAAAAGGGTTGGAAGATGTAGAGGACGTAAATGGATTTGCAGATGATTGGCCAAAAGGGGAAGTTGATGATGATGCAAAAGCTGAGCTTCCAAAATTGATTCCACCAGTTGATTGACCCGCAGGAGCAGGACCTCCTGTAATGTGAGGTTCAGATTATCAACACCTTAAAGATCAACAAATGTCAAGAGTATAATTTACATTAAAACTTACCCTTGTCTCCCAACTGGTAATCCTCCCACCTAAGTTCTTCATGGCTCTTTTCTTTGTAAACTGGCATGGCCGAAATAGACTCTAGTTTCGCAGGCTGGGTACCACTGGAATTATCTGCATCAGGTGTTGCCTGGTAAGCAGCAACTCGTGTTCCGCCCCGTTGACCACCAACGGCAGATTGTCCAAAACTAGGGTTTCCGAAAGATGATGCAGAAGTTTGGGCTCCTACAGCATATGAAAAAGACCAAGTATCAGAGATGAATAATATGATAAACTAACTTGGATTTTCAAACCTTAAAGTTACAGAAAGAAACAAATAATATCAAAAATCATACTCCCTCCAGCAAAATTTATGCGGTGATAGGCAGGGAAATCAAGAAAAAAGGGACTTGTGAAAATTGTGGTTAAGAACAAGTCATAGATATTTGTGTGGCTACAAGATCATCTCAGTAAGAGTAAAATGGATAGTTTAAATTATCGTTCCGAAATATAGAAAGACAGTAATTCTTTAGAACAGACTAAAATGGAAAGCATCACATAAACTGAGACGGGGAATAACAAAACTATCAGTCTGTCTTGCATGAATATAAAAACAACTTACCAAAGGCAGAACTTTGAGCACCAAAAGCTGACGTTGTTGTGCCAAACGGGCTACTGCCAAAAGCAGATGTTGATTGGCCAAATGCAGGAGAAGATCCAAAACTAAACGAAGGAGCACTCGGAGTACCAAAAGCAGGAGTTGATGTGGAACCAAAGGCAGAAGCAGTGGTAGTACCAAAGGACGGAGTGCCAGATCCAAAAACAGGAGGATTTGTCACACCAAATGGGCTGCTTGTACTGCCGAAGGTTGGATTAGGTGTAGAACCAAAGGCTGGAGTACTTGATGTACCAAATGCTGGTGTACTCGTCGGGGCACCGAAAGCAGGGGTCGTTGATGAACCAAATGTTGGGGTACTCGGAGTACCAAATGCAGGTTGACTTGAAGTACCAAAAGGTGTAGATGAGCCGAATAGACCACTCCCAAATGCCGGCTGTGATTGTTGAAACGAGCTGCCGAATGGACTTGTTTGAGCACTGCTTGAACCAAAGCCGCCAAAAGCTGGCTTTTGCCCGAATACAGATGAACCTTCACAATCAAGACACTTTCAGAACTGAAGAACAAACAAATACTGTTCCACTCACATTGAGTCTATAACACAATTAAAACAAAATTACACCAATTACTTAAATAATGTCAACTGATTCCCACTCTAAGGAGAATGCAGGAAAATGCACACTGTAAACAACATACAGTTAACGCCACTAAAATATTAGTGC
The DNA here is from genome assembly GCA_022817965.1 of Solanum lycopersicoides. NCBI lineage: Eukaryota > Viridiplantae > Streptophyta > Magnoliopsida > Solanales > Solanaceae > Solanum > Solanum lycopersicoides. The sequence continues at coordinate 1,801,540 of CM040621.1, forward strand.
AGGGGAAATGCTGGGAAATGCACATTGCAAACAAGATACAGTTTACATCACAAAAATATTAGTAAAGGGGTTTCATTGACCTCAGAAAATTAAAAGAACATGCATTCATTGTAATACTAGAACAGAAAATGCAAAGAACTACAATGAACGAAGCAAAAAGAGATAATAGATGGACAAAATAATACACTTGAGCTTTATGCAGGCATTGGTACTTACTACTTAGCATTTGGTTTTTGATCAACACAAAGATGTTAGAATCTGAATACACTAAACAAAATGACTTTGTTGTCAAGATCTGAATATAACTCCGCTTGTGTGAGCTCGCTTACATTGATGATCTTAAGCCAGATAAAGGAGTACGGTTGACGAGGTTCGAGCAAAAACAACTTCTCTACACCTTAAAGGTAGGGGTAAGGCTACATACATCTTACCCTCCCTAGACCCACTTGTGGGAATAGGATTATACTGGGTTTGTCATATTTTCTATCGTTGTATTATGACTTGAATACTAAATAATTAAGATTGTTTGTTTTACAAAATCATTTAAAAATAAGTTAATATAAAATTTAATAAAATACCAAATCAATCTAACGTTAAATCAATAAAATATTTTTAAAAATCATAAGATGGTTGGTAGTGCTGGCTAGCAGTGGTAGTTGTGGGTGTCGATTAAGGATGGTGTTGGCTACTGGAGGTGCTAAGGTAGGTGTTAGTTGTGGCTGGAAGTGGTGGTTAATAATGATAGTTGGTGGTGGTGGATGATAGTGATAGCAAATGATGGTTTCGAATCATTATGGTGGATGTCTTATATATAATGGTGGCGGATAGTGATAATTAGTGGTTGTCTAACAGCGATGATAGTTGATTGTAGTAATTGGCAGTGTGGTTGCAGTGGTGGTTGCGACTGTTGAGGATGGTAGTTGTGGGGGTAAGTGGTGGTAACTGATAATGGTGAGCCAGCCCTAATGTCATTGACACATGCATAATAAATGATCATTAACTATCCACCTCATGGGCCACTGAGATGTAAACCCAGAATCATGAAGAATGGTATCAACACATTTGGTGTAAGCAATACTATAGAATACAATAAAGCATTGAATGCATTCTGAAAAAAGATATCTAAAATACAATTATGTAAGGAAGCTTGTAGAGACGAAGCATTGATTGCATTATGAAAAAATATATATATAACACAATTATGTAATGAAGCTTGAAGAGACAAATACTTACTCCCAAATGCTGGTGATGAACTGCCAAAAGTAGTAGTAGAAGCTCCAAATGCAGGTGAGGATGATGCACCAAAAACTGATGTAGACCCCAGAGGTGAAGAAGATTGGGGGGTTCCAAACACTCCAGTGGAAGTGCTACCAAAAAAGGAACCACCTGATTGAGAACCAAATGGATTTGTACTACCAAAAGGTTTGGGAGCAAATGGGTTATTACTTGTCTGCCCGAAACCTGATTGTGACCCAAATGGGCTAGAAGATGACTGCCCGAAAGCTGAAACAAACAGAAAGCAGTCAGCAGTGAACATCCTCACTGTATACGATAAGAGGAAAATGAAGACTAACAATTGTACCATAGACGAGAAAATTTCAGAAAACACTACACAAATTGAAAAGAAATAACATAGTTTCTATGAAATGAAGCAAATAAATGGAAAGATGAGTGGGTGCACTGTGGAAAAGAGCAGCTATTGAAAATAAGAATGGGCAAGTCCTTTTTTAATCCTTTATTTCTGGTTAGGAGTATCAGTTTTAAACGAAAATATAAGTAAAGCTACGAGTCATAACTATCTTCAATAGAAATAAAGGGGGGGGGGGGGGAGAGGGGGAGTTGGGGGAATAGATTTCTCAAGTATAAAAAAGATGTTGAGACAGGTGCAAGTACTTACCATTCGTGGACCCAAACATGGTTGGATAGTCAAATCTTTCCCAGCAGTTGTTGGAGGGTCCAAGTTAAGCTACAAAAAGGACAGAACGCGCAGATCATTCTCAATTGGTGGTTGAAGTAGAAATATACGTCTAAAGCAAATTCAACGAAACGGAAGTAAAGGAGACTGTTTCCACTTACATATAATGCCTCAATGAATGAAAGAAATCCTATGCACTAGGTATATGCATTATACCGCGAAATGAATAAACAAGGAAACAATAAGAAGATCCATTATTAAGAAAGTAAAACTTCAAAACGTCATGTGAATCAATGTAAAAACAGTGCTTAAATGACAACACTGCATCTATGTGCAGAAGTACAATTCAGGACTTGATTTTTCACCCTCAATTAAGGCAAAAAAAACCTGAATATGTCAAATTATCTATACAAGCATATTGTATACATTATGGTGGAATGTGAATAAGGTAAAGGAGAAACACAAACAAAATCGGAAATAAAAACCTAACGCGCTTGGGTTAAGGCTCTACGTAATATGCCAAGGGGAGGTGTTGATGACCAACTACCAAATGCTTGATTTAAATCTATAAGCCCCAAAAATATCAATTAAAAAGGTTGCAACCTGCAACATACGTTATTTTCTTATTTAGGTTCCTGTATGCTTGCTAAACTCGGCTATGCAAAGCCAATCATCCTTTTGGATACTCTTTAGAAAAGTCCCTGGTTGAATGAAGTCACCAATAGCTTGATAATGGATGTACAGAAATCCACATTCAGAAATTGCTTTCCACATATATAAGCCTCGGCAATAAAATTATCGGAAAATTAATTAATATAATTGTACACAACTTATTCATGGATACAAATTGTATTCATTAATACTATTGTATTTATCGATACATATACATACTAATCACATATACACAAAAACAGTCATTGACACATATACATACTAGTTACTTATATACAATTATATCCAACATACATACAAATACAATCCGCCTCTCTCCCCCTCCTCCTAACATGTAAACTACGTATTTAGCAACTACAGTTATTGTTGCCTCATTACGTTTCAAATCTTTGCTATGCCTAAAAGTTCCTCTACAAATATCACATCAATCGATAAAGTAATGGAGAAACCGAGATCGGAATCGGAATCGTAACAGCTAGGGTTAAAGGCGCTACCTGAGATGTACAAGGAAGATGTTGCCGGCCGACAGACGTCTAGCTGCTCGTTTTCGATCTGAAAGCAGCAAAAATATCACCTGAAAAAGTCGCCGGAAGCTAGCGTTTTTGCAACTTCGGCGGAGTTAGAGTGTGTGTTTTGGTCGGAAAAAGCCCTATCAAAATGGTCTCCGTATCATACAAATAGGCAACATAGCTTTTAAACAACGCTAATTATTAACGGTTCGGTTAATGGGCTTAGACCCGCCCGCCCGTCTAGCATGAAACTATTTGTATCCAAATAAGGATCCGACAATTTTCATACTCATTAGTTAAGGAAATCTAATTTCTTTTATTTATTTGTATTTTTTAAAACTCAAAAATGATTATTTAAAAGTATATTTCTTTTTATTTGAACACTATGAAACATTTTAAGATATTTAAAATAAATCAGTTCAAACATTTTAGTTGTTGTGGGTTTCCCTTTGTCATAAAAAAAATTGCAAATAGCCAATTTTATAATATATATATATATATGCATATGTGTATAATATCATTAATTGAACATAAATAATCACAATTATACTACATGATTGTTAGAGAGATGAATTCAAGATTTGAAAATTCTGGATGCACTAATATTAAGTTAAAGAAAGAGATACGATAGAACTCTGGTTGTATGGGCGGAACTGTCAACTTATGCTAGCAATATAAAGCACTATTTCATGCTTTTTACGGGGATATTGATACTTATATTTTTTTTATTTTTTTAATTTCACAAGATGGACATACATAATATACGTGATATTTTGCGAAGTTAATAAATGCACGTATATCCCACGTGAAGATATGAATCCACCTTAGGGCCTCTTATTGTTAGAATATATGATTGTTAATCAACCAACGCTTGAAGATCAATAATAAGAATTAGTACTATCTATGATTGTTACCCAACCAGCTCATAATTTGACTATTACCGCTTTAGCCATTATGATCTTCTTCATTTTTTTTTGTCATTATTTTTGTTTCTCCAATGAATATACATTATGATCAAAGTTTGAGATGGTACATAAATTTGAAAAGTAAAAGTTCGTTTATTGATTATCGAAGAAGATAAGAGATTGTCAAATTCAAATCCTATTAATTCAAGTTCTAGTATTATCTCAAGACAGAAGACGTAAAACACACTTAATTTATAAATGTTTCATATATGCGTGCATAGTACTCTACACTTCAATTAGTGAGTGAAAATACTGCATGTTATTATAACAACATTTTTTAATCCTAAACATCTGGAATGCTTTTAACATGTTATCTAGTTTATTTCACTTCCCTTTACAGTTTGTTTTAAAAAATATATCTTTTTTTTCAATTCATTAATAGGAACTTCCCACCTAATAATTGTTTAAGATAACAAATTAAAAGAACATGTTAATACATTATAAGACTACATATTCGGAATCCTTGTATATTTTAGTGTCAAATTAACCAAAAAGTGACTCCATCTTTAAGACATTACGAAAATTATAACCAACTACTCCTACAAACAAATATTTAACTCGAAAACATAATTTCTTTACGGAATATTTTTCTTTAAAAAGGATTATTGCAGCACTTTTTTCACTGGTATAATATAATAAGCGGGTTTTGACAATTCACAGAAACAAGGTTAAAGCCTAAACAGAACTTGTAAATCATAAAGCTAACATAGAGCATTTTAACATAATGTAAATTTCTGAAGGAGGAATAAGTATTGTTGCACTGTTTCTAACTCTATTAAATAGATAGAAGACGAAACATTAGAGTAGAGGCTAGTCCTCATAGCGTAAATATGGCTAGAAATTCACTGATACACAAGTCTCAAAACCAACACAAGATTGTAAAAATACTCCTCGAATGTACAGCAAACTTACATTCTTTAGCTTTGCCATGACAAGAAAAGACTTGCTTCAAGCCGCATCTTGACATCGAGGGTATTTAAAAAAAGAAAGGTATTATATACATTTGTGACTTGTGAGCAAGCTTGTTCTGCACGTATCTTTTGAACTCTATCAACGCTCAGACAGCACTTCATCGGTTTGTGTCAACATTGGAACGTAAGAAGCCAAACATGATCCTTAGGTGAACAATTTGATAAATCCTCTGTCATGCTTGTCCCTGTCTAAATTCAGTTAATTGCAGCACAGGCTAGTCCTCATTAGCACGCTAGCCTGCATCCTGGAAACACAACTCAGGAAGAAGATGAATCGTGTTGCCACCAGCAAAATATAAAAAGTCCAGACATCATAAAATCATCTTTGATTAGGAGGGAGTTGGCTGATCACACCATCTTCAATCTTCCAAGTTCTAAAGTTCTAATGGTAGTTTAAAATTTCACCCATGAACATCCTAGATTCTGCCAAATATTCTCAGCACCAATAATGCAAGCAAGAACGAGACCCCCATTTACTGCAGAAACACAAAGTAATGTATGAGAGAAGCCTTATAGTACAGACCATGCCTATGTATAACAAAGTAGATATACCTCGAATAGAGCCATCCTCCAATCTCATAGATATCAATGCTATTATACTCTATGATAAGGTCTCAATTCAACAATTGAACCCACCTGAAAAGCGAAGGCAGAAAGAAGAAATATTTTAGTTTGACATCAAAATAAGAATGACTATTTTACTACAGTCACAGTAGTAAATAGCATTGATATCTATTAAGTTAGAAGAAATGCCAGACAACTTCAGAAAATCTGTTTATTTTTTAATCTGATCTTGTTATCTACACAACAAATGTCTATATAAGTTCATGGATTACTTACATATTACAGCATTATTAAAAATCCCAGCACGCTTTAGACAGCATGAGCCAGGTTCTTCCCAAATTCCACACCAGCAACTGATTCATCCTTACAATTACCGCCTGGAGTCGTAGTCTTATGAAGACATCTGCACCTAAGACATATGAACCTGGCAGGAACAGCATCCAAGTCGGGGATCCCGGCACATCTAGTGTGCTGCCAAACACTGCACACATCACATGCTAACATCCTCTCTCCATCATCATCCTTTGCTCCACAAAAGCAATCTACAGTCCATCTCTCCATTCCCCTTTCCATTCTATACTTGCTCAGCCCATTTTTCCCCAGGAATTTTCCTCTGACTGTAACAAATTCAGCAGACCCTAGAAGGAGTTTGATCTGAGTAGATTCATTCACACCACCATATCCAACTAGCTCATCAGCTTGGAATCTTCTGAACATCAAGTAAACATCTTGAAACGTACTTGATGCCTCTGCCTTCAAGTCGGAAATGGTAGCATCCGAGGGGAGAATCAATAATTCCGGAGGTGGGTTTCTGGAATGTACATCAGATTGTTCCATGATGTCCACCTCACAAAGCACCTGGATTGCATCTGATTTTGGGATAGGCAAGAATTTTTCAGGTTGATATACCTTCAAAAATTGCTTGCAATCAAGAATAGTAGTAGCAGAGTCAACTGCAATTTCCCTTTTGATTAAGGGGACATGATTAGACATTGTCGATGGTTTTAGCATGCAATCGTACAAGTACTTCAGATCTCGACGCAGATGTTCCTCAGATGGGAGGTTGGGAGTACAAGGCAATCTATTCTCATTTGTATTTACATTAACCATTGGGTTGCAACGTTCAATTCTGCATCAAGTCAAAAGAAATCAGTGACAAAGCATAAAAAAATTACAATGAACAAAATGAGACTTGTACAAAATCGTAAATATTGAGTTCCCAATGAAGAATGGATTTACTGACTTGTACTCCATAGCACCAGAACCAGAAGCGCTGCGGGCATTGACAACCATTCCGTCAGCTACCTGCTTTCCATGTAGTGCCTTTAGGCAATAATCAAGGAGTTCAGGAGGACCAGCTTTACACACAGCACCTCTAAGAGCACGCCAGCTCACCCAATTGGGCCCAGAGACAGCCCGTAGTACTCTAACATTGCTTCTTCAACACGTAAAATGTCAGTACTGGTCCATGCACATAAGACCTTGGAGTCGCAAATTTTACGCTTCTTACAAGTGGCCTCATCAGCTCCAGAACCAGGTTTATGGGCATCACGGATTGAACTAGTTAAGAAAAGAAAAAGGTCTCGAATATTTACAAGTTCACTATCTGACAAGGACTGATAAAATGAAATCAAGTCCTGCAGACGAGAGCGAGGCTTCCGCCCTTGAGATAGAAAGATGGTCAAGGGAAGAGAAGAAAGGTTCTCTACAGCTTGTTTATAAGAATCTTGAGTCAGAGCAAAACTACCAGCACCAAACTGATAACCCCATTTACCATACCATGGGTGACCTTTTGTGATGGCATGTAGTAGACGTAATTCCAAACCATACTTCTTTGAAACATCCATCACGCTGATTTTTCTGATCATACAGAAATACACGACTAAATCATCAAATACAGTTCATTCGAGAACCAAACTATAGAAAATTGCCTTCAGTACTTTGGGTAACATGTCAAGTTTTATTATTCCAACGACACAACATCTAATACAAATTATGCTTACCTTGCTCCAAGGACTTTACAGAGCCTATCCCAGAAATTCATTATATGACTTCCAGAAAGCACCCTGGATCCACCTTCTCTACCGTTTACCCTGAGAAGATGTCCATAGCCATTGGCATGAATCACACCATGCAGAAGATGACTGGTATCCTCCAACTGATTATACATCCAATCTTCAACATCTTCTGCAGTCATGACATGATTGCATGACTTGCACCTGACAAAACAAATTAATGTATTTAGCCCCACACTTTTCAATAAAACAAAGATCAAGATAAACAATATAAAAGTTCACAGCCATTGGCAAAAGTATCTAAAGCAACCTCGACGGAACGATTTCAACTTAACAAAGAAGATCCACAGGTAGTGTTAAAATTCTTACCTAGCCTCCGATAAGTGAAGAGCTTCACCACACCCAGCACAGGATTTGTTATAACCCCCAACTGAGTTTCCATCTGCCTTAATAATAAAATGGAAACGTTTTGCACAAACTGGATTACTGCTCCAACCTATAAACCACCAAGAATAAAAGAAAAACACAATTCAGTTCAATTCTTCAATTTGCTTTCAAACTCCAAAATATGTCAACTTCATCTATAAAAATTGTAATATACTTCTAAAAATTATAATTAGACAAATGATTTTAAAAATTAAAAATTGTAATATAATTCTAAAAATTATAATTAGACAAATGATTTTAAAAATTAGTAATAGTTTTTGCTTAGGTACTCTAATTACAAAGATAATACGCTAATTTTCACAAACGTCGTCATCATGCCACGCAATTTGGTCAAGGACTAGTAGAATGAGGCTCACATCCTACAAAAATTACGTAATTGTCCGCTATACAAGTGACACTAACAAGTCGTTTTCATTCCCTTTATCCAGGAAGGTTATATCTGTAAATTCAACAGAAAAAGACTTTGGCAACTGACTGTAGCAATTATCAATTATCAATTATCAGGACCCACACTTAATTGGACCCCACGTTCTTATTTTTCTAAATTAATTAATTAATAATTTTTACTTGTTAATTAAGAAAAGGATCAATGTGAGCTGGCGCTGTTTTAGCTCAGTTTTTAGTATAGACAAATATTATTTTTTTCTCTAATACAACGTCTGAGTGACAACTGGACGGTTCTGATTTCATGAGATCAACGGTTCTGATTTATCGAGTCCATCGAACGTAACGGAAGTCCGGCGAACACCTCCAAAATTAGTATGAACAGATTTAATTTATCGGTGGGAAAACTCACCAACGACTCGGCACTGGTCGCAATAAACGGATCTACATCTGGCGACGTCTTCTTCGATAACATCGAGGCAGACAACAGCCGGAGAAGACTCTGCGTCGCCGTCAGTGAGGTCTCCGACGCGGAAGAGGATCTGCCACGTCAGAAGGTGAGGAAACAACGAAGAAGGCGGCGGCAATAGCGCATGTTTCGATAAAAACTCCTTAACCGTCGTCCTGAACGGTCCCGTACCGGCGGTGTTACCGTCGTCGGGGAAGGTAAGGAAATCGTTGAGGTCTGCGGTTACTCTCCTCTTCAACCTCTTCATCGGCCTACCATTCACTACCATACCTCCTTTTAACTGATCTCGGCGCGTATCACCCAGATCTCGGCGCGTGAGGTCGGAAATCTCAATCCTCGTCACAGATCTGAACGGAATACTCCCAGATCGGACGTTTACTATCCTATCAATAAACAAAATTCCACAGAGAAGACAAGAGAGATACAGAGACGATGAGGTAAAGAGGAGTTGTATTGTTGAGAGAGGAAGAGGAAAAGAAGAGGGAGAGGAGGGAAAAAGTCTTGAAGAACGTTTGTTTCGGAGTGAGAAATTAGGGTTTGGTAAAATTTCTGGGGCTTTTCTGTACTTTTATATTATTTTATTTTCTCCAAATCCTTTTATATTTAGAAAAAAAATATTATTTTAAAGTCGGTTTAACAAAGTAAAGGGATTAAAGGAATACGGATAAGAGTGAAATGATAATAAATATCTTTAATAAATAAGATTAAGCGTTTGAATTGACTGAAATACCCTTGAAGGGTAATTGGAGGGACATTTGAGGAAGGTTCAAGAACTTTGGTGGTTGGGAAAATCGTAATTAAATTGTCTTTTGATGGTTAATATTCAATAAATATGTGTTTTTTTTTCTTGTTAAGGAAGATAGAGATTGATGTTAAATGACAGACATGCCCTTGGAATTTTGATTGGTGAATGAATGTGTGAAATTTTGATATTATGAAAAAATTACCTAGATGTTTTTTTTAAAATTATCTTTTTTTTTAATATCGAAGTTCGAAGATATGCATACATATTGGTTTTTGATAATTTTTTAAGTTGAATTGAGCGAGATATGTTTCGATTTTTACATAATTAAATATTATTTTATTTATTTATGCAAAAATTACTTAATTAGACAAATTTTCTGTCATATTAATTAAATTTTACTATACTCTAAAATAGTTATATGATCTCTCCTTTCTCTTCCCCTTCCTCTCCCCCTCTTTCCTTGTGACTCCCATTTTTTTGGGGTGGTGGTGGTGGTGCTATGTAATTGGCACCAAAAAGTCATAAAAAGACACCAAATAAGGTATTATTATATCAAAATTCAAATACATATTTACGGATTTGGATAATTATATTTTCATTATCCTTTAAATATATAATTATGCATAGATATATTAAATACATCACAAATCTAATGTTAAATAAATGTATTTATATATATACACACACCATATACATCACATTAAATATATCGATATTCTCTCGAAATCATATATATACACATAGAGACTATACTATATATTTAGAGTTCAAACAAAATATAAAATTATTAATACTATCCATGTATAATTTTTATTATATAATAATATATTAATTTAAATTTAACTCATTTTAATTGATCCAAATTAATGTCAAACCGTTCATTTGCCCCCATATACACCCGTCCTAGCAAGTAGGAAGCATCACATAAACAACACATTTTGAGCTCACCTTGTTTTTGCAAATCCGCAGTCACTAGCCTATCATGTGCTTCAAAACAACGGCACACGAAAAAGTCTTTTCATCGTTATTACGTATTATTTTAGAATGTATTATATTGTTGTTTTTGTCAATCCGTTGTCACGAGCTTATCATGTGCTTCAAAACAACGACATACGGGAAATTCTTTTCATCACGTATTATTTCATAATATATTATATTATCATTTTAAGAAATATTATTTTTAAATAGTTTATATCTTATGCGTCATTACATAATGTTATACATTTATAATTTGAATAATGAATCTAGAACAAAATATAATATATTACAGATAAATATGATAATTAAACGGACAATATAATATAGCGGTTAATAGGTAATGACGATCCAAACAACGTGTTAACGCCTATACATAACCAAATTTCCCAATTCTTCCAATTTACGTCTATTCTACCTCTGCAAATTCTTCACCATTTTTTTTAGACGCACAAATGTCTCAATGCATCGCTTCCCCTTTGATTCGCAGCATTGGATCCACTTCAGCCGGGAACTCACTGTTGCCGAATCATCGGCCACCGTCTACATTACCGGTCATTCTTCACCGGCAGCTCCTGCTTCCAAATTTACAGTTATCCGTCAGTAAATTGAGGAGTTTTGAAGCTCATGCTTTTGATCTCAAAGGTAGCCAAGGGTATGTTTATATATATATCACTTACTCCATCAGTCCCAGTTTATCTGAAGTATTTGATTAGGCGCGGAGTTTATGGATAAAAAGGAAGACCTTTAAAATTTGTATCTAAATTAACCTATATATATGTGTGTATGTATATATTGTATTGTTATAAATTATCTAATGAAATGAAAAAGTGAAAAGTGTTATTAAATATAGAAATGTGATATGGTAAAGTGAGAAGTTTGAAGTCAAATTGTTACTGAATGTAGAAAGGTGTCTCAGGTGATCTTGTAAAATGGCAAGTTTGAAGTCGAATTGTTACTGAATATAGAAAGGGTGATCTCGTAAAATGGGAAGTTTGAAATTAATTTTTTATCGAATATAGAAAGGTTTCTCAGGGTGATCTCGTAAAATGGGAATTTTGAAGTAAAATTGTTGCTGAATATAGAAAGGTGTCTCGGGTTGTAACTTAAAGTTCCATTCAAATTCGTCCGATGTGACAAAACATAGTCCTGATCATGCTTTGGATGAAGGATGAGGGTTGTCTAGGTTGGCAATGAGGGTAAAGTAAGTCTAATTATGATCAAATACTCTTAAATATTGGATTCATTAGCATGTGTCCACTTGATTTCAACTGAATGGCTGGAGGACTTATGTAGTTGGTTTTTAACTAGTTTGGGCTTTAGATATAGTTGATTGATTGGTTTTGCTGTAGCTTCTGTTAGGTTTGAACTTGATTAGAATCTATGTTTTCTCCATCTGAATGAAGGGTTTGTGCATTTTCGATTTCTACAATTGAGGGCAACGGATTTATTCAACTTACTGTATTTTTTTAAATCAGAATTCTGGAAAAAGTTTATTTTGGGAAGAAAAATGGAAAACCTTTGATTCTTTTTGAGGCTAGCGTTATATAGGATTCCCCTTTCTTGTTGTTTCATTTTAAGTTTCAGCAAGAACTGATGTTTTAAGTTTGCTCATTGACATAGTCTAGTTTTTCCTATTTATAGGAGCTTACGTTTTGCTCTTGCTTTGCAGAATGGCTGGGTTCCATGAAGTTGAGCTCAAAGTCCGGGACTATGAATTAGATCAGTATGGTGTTGTAAACAATGCTACTTATGCAAGTTATTGCCAACATGGTAAGGTTTATGGTTTCGATCTGTACTTCAGTTTACAACTACCATATTATACATGTGCTTTTATTCATCAAAAAAGCATATAATACTGAGCTTTTCCCTTTTAATGAAAACATATTTACTCAAGGGAGAAAACTTTTCTGGCAACTGTTATGAGTAGAAAACTCGAAATTACATTTTTTTTAAAACTGAAGAAAACTAGAAATTACTGGAAAAGGATCTTTTGTATCTGTTCAACATTACTTCTTTGTTACCCTATTGTTAGATCATCTGTTACCCGTGTTTATGGAATGTGTTTCTCTCTCAATAACTTGAGATGATGCCATCCAAAATTGGATAATGAATATGATTTCCTTTGTCAGCTTATTACTAGAAACATGTTGAATCCCAAGTTTGAAGGGATCTTATGTGGTCAATGACTGTTTGAATCTTGCATTTAAACATCTAAAGATAAAGCCAATATCCACTTTGTATGTGAACTAATTGATTGCCAAATAGTTGTTTGCCAGAAGCTCAGAACTTTGCTCAGTTATAAATCAATCTCTCTCTTTTCGAAAAAGAGATAATTTTAAGTTAATAATATGTCTATCCTAATGAAAAAGAAGTTAATAATATGTCTATTCAAAATGTTGTTAAGTAATTGGCCTGGTTCATTACCCGAATACCCGTGATGTGGAAGCAAGGATATAAAAAATTCAAGTCTTCCCAACGTAGTGAGTGACCTATGCATACAAGTTGAGTTTCTTAATAAACCAATAAAAAAGTTTCTGTTTAATTTCTATAAGTTTATATCAGATCTTTCTAGTTCCTCCACTATTACATCCTTGCTTTGCTCCACTAACCCTTTTTCTTCTCGTGGGAAAAAAAAAGAAAAAGGAAAAAGAGAAAGCAGAAACTCAAATTTAATTGAAGTGTACTGACAAGATGATTACTTTAAAGGATTTAAATTAACTCTTTATCTTTGTCAAGATCAGTACTTTGAGGGATTTAAACTTGCCTTGTAAAAAAGGTATTAAACTAACAGCTGCAAAGTTTCTTATGCTAAATTCCAAAAAATGGAGCCAGTATACTACTCTTGTTACAAATTTTGGCGTATGAATTCTACCTATAATAGACAAAGTTACTGGAATCTGTAGGTGAAAAAAAATAAGATCCTCCTGCTAAAAAGCTTAGAGTAATGATAATTACTTGTTCATAATGCTAGTATATGATCAGACAATCTGGTGGATTATTTGGAAAGAGAGAAATTAGAGATTTTGAAGGCAAAAAGGAGAATCTAACCAGCCCTGATAATTGTATTTCTTTGCTTTCTTTTCGGAGCAATATGGCAAATGAACATGATACTTATGATGTGGAGGCCATGGTTGACTTCATTTAGCCCACTAAACAATTAGTGATGACTACCTTTGATGTGTTCTCTTCTCTATAACAACTTGACATTTGTTACATTTATAAAATTTCACCTTATCAAAAAAATAAATAAATTAGAATATGATCAGGACTTTTGACATGAAAGAACAGTAAAAAGAAAAATAATAACAGTTCAGCCATCCAGTTAAATAGAAACTAATAAGAGATAACCCAGTATCACATTTCTAGAGGCAAACAATAATATTTAGATAACTCAAGAACAGATTGTGGAACTCCAAAAGGTGATAGTTGCTTTAGTTGATTACTTATGAGCTGATAGAGTTCGAGAAAGTTTTACTACTGTGTAGTTCTTTCTTTACTAATTATTTTCATATTTTCAATAAGTACCCTTTCCAACTCAAATAAAGTGTATTATTTGATGGCACATGAGAGTTAAGGCAACTATTGCAGTTTATAGTATTTAAGTGGAAGTGTAGCAAAAGGTGGAGCTAGGTTTAATCTTGTAATGATTTGAACTTCATATGCGCAGAAAGATCTGTCCCTTTTCATGATATAGTAAAAACAAATTGATGAGTATAGAGAAAGGGGATATTTTTTAAATAAGCTGAAATTTTCTGATAATCTTGGTTGTTACCTCAAGGAAGGTTGTCCTTTTTGATAAGTAGCTAATTTATTGCTTCAAAAAATAGCACTAAGCTTGTATTGCATTTTGCGTGTGTACATGGTGCATTAACTAAACCTCTGCTTCCTCAGTACTATCTACTGAAAAACTGAGCAATTCTATCATATTTCCTATATCATATACATCATGTCTACACCAGAAAGAAGAGAAAGAAATCATAAATTTAAACTTGTAAATGCTTTCTGATTTGCTCTAAAAATTCTTCATTCCTTTCTGTCCTAAACAACTACCAGATGCAAACTGGCACTGCGTCACCTATACTTGTCCTATGCAATCTCCTTTGCTTTCCAATGCTGTTTTAGGTTCTTCACTATTTTTGTATAGTCTATTCAAAATCAGTCTGGTGCACTAAAGCTCTCGCTATGCACGGGGTCCAGGGAAGGCTGGACCAGAAGGGTCTATTGTATGCGGTCTTACCCTGCATTTTTGCAAGAGGCTGTTTCCACGGCTTGTGCCCGTGACCTTCCAGGTCACATGGCAGTAACCTTTCTAGTTATGCCAAGGCTCCCCTTCTCTTGGTATTGGTATAGAATTTTATTATAGTCTGTTGCATATTAAAAATGCTTAGGAGGAACTTCCATAGCTGTGAAGCAATGAGAAGTGTACAAACTAGAAACAGATAATTTGCATCCTCTTCCTCCTCCTTGCAGAGATAACATCTCCCAGAAAACATCATTCCCCTTCTCAGAAATTTGTGTCAAGTTAGGCCAGAAGCATGTGCAATATCCAGATGAACCACACAACACTTTCTTGTGCTTTGGCTTTGTATAATCTCCTCCATAGCCAAAAGGATTGTGATGTACTTCACACCTAAGTTCACTGTGTAGAGTGGTGTCCAAGTTAGAGAATCTGGTTCATTTGATTGTTGTAGTTGTCCCCGTTCTTGTAACTATTGAGTCATTCTTTCCAGCTCCTCATTTACGAGAGGGAAAACAGTCATCAGTTACAACTGATCAAGAAAAAAATGTAGCAGTAGTTATCATTAATGAAGTTAGTCTTTTCCTCCATACTTTTCCCTTTCCCTAAGGAGAAGTTTTATGTTGAATTTTTTGCTATTCTGGGATTTTGCTCTAGCCTCCTTCTGTACAAGGACCTTACCTTGTATATTATATACTACTGGATATTACATAGTCCATACCAAAAACTTTCAAATGACAACATTTTAACTTATCTTGTAGTTATGACTTATTTTTAATAAATGAAACAGGTCGTCATGAGCTTCTAGAAAGGATTGGTATAAGTGCTGATGAAGTGGCATGCAGTGGTGACGCACTAGCACTAACAGAGCTGTCACTTAAGTATCTAGCACCTCTAAGGGTATGACCCTCATCTAAACATCCTTAAGAACCAAGAAATATGCAACCAGAAATTTTAGACCTTGGTTAAGTGTCCTATTCGATTTGAATTTTGTTTCACAAAACTTTGCGTTTGAATATGAATTTTAGATCTTTGGATACATAGAAATGAAGAATAAAATGTTCAATTTCAAGTGTGAGAAGTTTGATAAGCATAGTTAGGAAGTATAATGTCAAATGGATGATGGTTCGGCTAAATGAAGCTTTTTACAGCTGATTATAATAATGTGACACTGCCTTCTTTCCAAATTGCTTGGGACAATGTCTTTGTTTATCTCTAATTACTTGACTTTTCTCTTCAGTAAGAAACTTCTACTTTACCATGAATTGGAGTCAGTACAATCAAATAAATATTAGTTTACATTCGGTTAATCTTTATTTGACTTGCTTTCAATTGATTATTCTACAATTTAATTTAAGCTATTTTTTTAGATATCATCTGGCTCTAAGTTAACAATTTATTCAAACAAACCTTGTATTCTGTACTATCAGACTCAATCATTTACTTGGGGACGTGAGCTTCTTTTTTCTGAACCACTTTTGGTTGCCTGAGGGAGAATTTCTGATCTATTTCTGTCGCTAAGTGATTCACAAATATTATTCATTAGACTAAGAATTTGTGCTACAAGCTTACTTGGTCAAATATCTGTGAACTCCTCTTGGTCACGTTGCATTAATTCCCAAGAGCCCTACGCCTCTTAACTTGACCGAGGCAGCCTTGCTTATCGAATATCTCAAAAGGCATAAGATACGACGTGTGTTGAAAAGACTTCTGCAGCCAACAACTGGCTCTAGTATTTCTTTGAAACACACCATTGAACATTTGCTGCGGTGTACTTGGTGATGCTACTCCAATTTATTTGACTTGCCTTTCTACTGGTCCATTGGTTATCTTGACCTGGTACAATATTCTTTCTTTGAATTCAAACATTTTGTACTATATCTCCAAATGTTTCCATAAGAACGAGAAAAAATAGAGGACCGGAGGGGTGTGCTTTTGACATTTGGCATAGTGGTACTACATCTCAGTATTTACCTCGTCATGGACTGGAATTCTATCTGATTAGGAATTTTATCCTGTTAACGGTTCATGTATTTGTTTGTGTTGTCAACTGAATCAGATAAAAAATATTACCTTGGTAAACAGGACTGGTTGATCTCTTATAAATTCAAACGTGAACAGAACTGCTTGAAATTTATGTTATCCTGCATGTTCTCATTGCTTTCATCATTGGTTCAGAGTGGAGATAGATTCGTCGTGAAGGCACGAATATCTGATTCTTCAGCTGTTCGTTTGTTTTTCGAACACTTCATCTTCAAGCTTCCAGATCAAGAGGTCAGTTACCACTATTACCGCCGTTTTTTTGGGAGCAAAACCACTTGCACATATCTCAATGTTTTCTGTTACTACTTTTTTCCAGCCCATCTTGGAGGCAAGAGGAATAGCAGTGTGGCTTAATAAAAGTTACCGTCCTGTCCGAATTCCGGCAGAGTTCAGATCAAAATTTGTTCTGTTCCTTCGCCAGGAGGCATCCAACTAATGTGCTTGTCAACAAAATCCAGAAGAGTTATTTTACTCTGAAAGTGAAAATTTGCTACTTTTATATACTGACCCAAAAAATCTAGCAATGTAAGGTATTCTGTTTGGTTAATATCACTCTTGGTCCCTCAATTTTTAATAATATTGAATTTAGTCCCTGTCTCTCTACAGTTGGGTACACAACACCCTTCCTAGCACCCGCTGGTGGAATTACACCCGATATGTTGTAATGTTGCTGTAGCTTCTGAATTTAGTCCTTTGTAATATCGAATCACTTTTGATCTCCGTTAATCGAAATGTGTACTTTTATTCCTTTTACTTGTGAGTATTTACAAATCTACAATGATTATCAATTGCTTTATCATTTAATTATTTACATGTTATGTTAAGTTTGTATTGTTGCTCTATTTGAATAGTAATATAGTTTGAGAACTAATCTAAGTATAACACAGAGGACTTTTATAATTTGGTCAGCTGGCCAATTTTTATTGTGAATTAAACTACTTTGACTTATACAAAGGGAAAAAGATTAATCATTAAGTTCTCTATTCAATTTAACTCTTCCAAATTTAAATGTAAAAGTCAAGAATTATACTTTTTTTTGGCTAACAAATTATTCTAGTCTAATTGTTCTTACGCAACAATATATAAGGTCGAATAAATCAAAATTCTTCTAAACCTAATGAATTTTATTAAAACTCGCAAAATTATGATAATTTAAGAAAAGTTAAAAACTTATTTCCCTCAAATTTTTCCTCACTTTTTAGAATGTAATGTTCACATAACTTATTATATTATTTCGAAAGTTATTTTAATATGAATTCATAATAATTTAAAAATTCATGTATATATTTGATAATTCAGATACAAAATTCATATTTTCTTTTAATCCATATATAAAAGCTAGAGATAGAACCTTGTCAAGGAAAAATTCAACTATCCACAAGCGATAAGTCTTAACCATATGCTGAGTCACAAATGACAATTTTATAATTTCTCATTATACCAAAGAATCTCTTGAATATCCATATTCTTCACCAACTATGATCCTCCACGTCAATTACAACTAACCAAAATTCTTATTTTATCTCTTAACCATCAAGATCGATTTATTCGATATACAAAGTATTTTCGTGTTTAATATAATTTAAAAAGAACATATTAATTATAGATGTATTATTTATAGATTATATAAAGATAATTTTATCGGAACAAAGTATTTTCGTGTTTAATATAATTTAAAAAGAACATATTAATTATAGATGTATTATTTATAGATTATATAAAGATAATTTTATCGGATAAAAATCAAGATTGTCACAATTCTCCATTATATATACTACATTCATTTCAATTTTCCAAAACCAATATTTTTCTTTCAAGCATTTTATCAAACAGTGTCTCTACACCTTTAAAGATTCATAACTATGATCAGCAATTTTGAATCTGATGTTAAATATCTGCAGAACCCATCTCTGATTTCTCAATTCTTTTCCCTTTCGAATATCGAAAACGTTACTGAAGTTTACAGTTTCTGGAAATGGGGTGCTCTGTTTTTCGCCATATTTGTTAGTTTTAGTACTTTATTTGGAAGAATTAAGTTTACATTCATTTACTTACGTAGAATTGAGCCTTCTGATGAGCCTATTCTTCAGTATCTTAGCGATTTTTCAGATGAGGACGACGATGAATGTTCGTCGGTTTGGTCAAATGATTCGAATGATGAAGAGGTAATTACACCCAGAGTTGATCGAGATTTTTCTGTGGCGGGTGGGGAAAAGAGTAATTTAAGACTTATAAGGCGACGGAGCAGCTATGGACTGTTTCCGCTAACTGAATTTGTCGCCGGAGAAAATGTTGTAAAGCTTTGGGATTTGAATATTGAAGAGAAGATGAGCGAATTTCCGACGGTGCCTATGGTGTTTTGGTCTGAATTGAGAGATGAGAGGAACGGCGTTGCTTTAGCTGGTTACGACGCGAGAATGAGGCGTCAGTCGCCGGCGATATTTGCCGATTGGGGTACAGGAAAAGTGTTGGGTATCGGCGGCGTTGAGAAAGTGTACGTAAGAGATGAAGTTGCCGGAGTTGTAAAGGTCGGTGATATGAGGAAAGCGAAAACGCCGGTGGAAATGGTGACGGAGGTTGACGGTGGCATGTGGTGGAACGCCGGCGCCGTTATCGTTGACGATGACTTCGTTAGACATAAATTTATTTACTAAAGGGAATTGATGCTAATTTATATGGCGATTAATTTAACGATGAAATTTGTAATTAATTTTAATATTCTTTTTATAGCTAACTAAATTAGCTTATCATTAAAAAATTGTAGATAGTTGATAGAAGAAAATCCTTCCTTCTAGTCTGTACATATAATTATTTCGTAGTATCAAAATTATATGAAATTTCATATGTAAATATTTTAATGTCTTTCTACATAAATTAGTGTTATAAATTTATTGATCATTATTGATTAATTTATTAAGAGAAAATTTCAAATTGATAATAATTGAAGGGCGGTCCGCTATACCAAATTTTCACTATGTGCAAGATTTGGAAAAGGGCTATACTATAGAGGTGCATGTATTGATGTATTGTACACAATCTTATCCTGCATTTCTGCAATAGACTGTTTTTATAATTTGAACTCATGATCTTCTAATCATTTGATAACAAGTTTACAAGTTACGTCAAGACTTTCTTTAAATCAGGGTGCGATATTCCACCCTTATCAATTATCATCATTGAGTCTCTGAGCTTTATAGTGAAAGCAATATTCTGGACATTCTCATATTCAACCCTTGAGTGATAGATTTCAGTTATTCCCGTCTTTATTTCTAACAACGATATGAATTTCTGACATTAGGGTTCTCGTGATATCAATTTCAACTTTAATCTGTGTCGTAGTAGGTCTCATTTTAGGCATAGTATAGCTTTATCCGAAATGATTGAAACACGATCCCATTCAAAGAAGTGCTCCCTTAAATCTTGTAGATTAACCTAGACCGATGTTAAAGTTATTTCTATCCAAGAGAAGAATCTCCATTTCATCCGCCCTACTCAATTACATTATGTGACATCATCATCAATCATCTCATTTCCTTGAACTATGGACCCCCGGTACTTGATGTGTGGTTATGACTAGTACATCGATCTTCACTTCTACCTTGACCTTATGCATTTCATCATTGAACATACACTATAGGTACTAAGACTCTCGGTCTTAGTCCTACTTAACCTAAAACCTCTAGATTCTAAGGCCTCTCTTCAAATCTCCCATCTATCCACCATGCATTTTGTTGTACCCGGAAACTAATCATACTTTGAAAAATAATTTCAAGTTCTCTAAAGACTATCTTTACAAAGAGGACAAGTTGAACGAGACAATAAAAAAGGCATGTTACACCAATAATGGATTTGTAATTGAAAACATGAAGTATATCAACAAAAGATTGATCTATACCAATATCATGAAGGTGTAAAAGTTGTTGTGATTGATCTTAATAGGAACTTAACAAGTAAGTGAAGCAAATCAAATGTGTTCTTTCACATTTTCATCAAAATCTTCTTGATGAAAACCTCGAAAAGATTCAATTTTGGTTTGCTTCACTTATTTGTTAGATTCCAATTTAGGTCAATTACAACAACTTTTTCACCTTCATGATATTAGTGTAGGTCAATCTTTTATTGACATTCTTCCTGTTTTTAATTACAAATCTATTATTGATGTAAAGGACCCTTTTGATTGTCTCATTCAACTTACCCCCTTTGTAAATATAGTCTTTAGAAAACTTGAAATCAACTTTTGGAGTATGATGATAGTTTTGGTTCCTACCCATTTGATTTCCTGGATACAAGTTATCTTAATCTTTCTCTTCTTAAGAATATTTACTAACTCGTTTGACCTCCCTATTAATATCGCTATGTTTTATAGACTCTAACTCACAATCTAGAATCTCTCTTGATACTTTTACCATCCCTATCCCCAAACCCTAAACCTAATCGTGGAGACATTCTTAAACTACCATAGAAACATCAAACAATAGAACAGTTATGTTAATTTTATTAGGTAAGTGCAATAAAATATCAAAACAAGAATGATAGAACCTGGTATTGTCGAGGATTGTCCAGATGATGTCAAAACCATTGAACTCATCAAAGAGGCGGGGCAGATCGGAGGAATTAGGTTTCCTCAAAACTCATCGCCGAAAAGAGTTTAGTTTTACTGAATATGTTAATACAAAATACAAAAAAACAAAAATCAAAACAAGAGGAGGAAAGAGAGATATAGAAGTAAAAGATTCGATCAATTTCACCTGACTCCACCAGTTGTTATGAACCAAGTCTAACCTAATATGAATACCAAGGTCACACAAGTATTTATTGGGCTGGAAAAAGCTATTGGGCCGAGAACAAGCAATAGGGCCAGGTTAATTTGGGATCCGGGTCGAGTAGTTGATGTGAAAATGGTTCCATCAAAAGGGGCGGTGGTCACTGATTTAGGGATTATGCATATGGAAGAAAATGTTTGTCCTCTCTCTTCGTCTAGAATCTACGCTTCTTATCTCCATTCTTCTTCTATCTTTAATTACTCGTTATTTCAATATTTTCAGTATAATTCGATAGTTTGATTATGCAATTAGAATCGTAAGGTTGTAATCGTGTAATTCCAATACTCTTATTAATATAGTGAGGATACCGATTTGTTACACCAGTCAACTAATAGAAGAACAAAGGGTAGAGAGGAAAAGGAAGAATGAGGGAGAGAAATAAAGAGGAGGAAGAGTCCTTACTAATTAAGCAAAATTCACTTATTACCTTATTTTTCTAATTTCAATACTCTCATATCTATGGTGTATATGTGAGAATTTATTTATTATTAAGCTATTAACAAAAAATATCATTCAAATTACAATATATATTTTTAGTATGTAGATGAATATTACACCATGTTGTGGCATTTATTGCAACTACTTCATTATTATTTTTTGAGTTATAAAGAAAAGTATTCTATGAGGAGATAATTATATGTATCATTCAAATTGTTGTTTTTCATAGCCTGTTCCAAAGTGATGATATCATTTTCTAGTCTCTTCCAAATGATACCTGGGGTATTTCTATTGTTGCATTAATTGTAAATATCCCCCAACAAAATCTGCCTCAAACTCTCCATAATGCTTATAAAGTCAAAGCTTTTCTTTTATGCTGCTCGGACTTTTCAAAAATATCAATGAATGAGAGTTGAATATTTTAAACAATCAACAACAACAACAAAAAATCGTAAAATCATAAATAAAATGTTTTCGGAAGACCTTATAGGCTCAAGTGCATCAAACCAAAGTAAAAAAAGAGAAAAATAATGAAGAAAACACAAGTGTTAATAAGAAAAACAGTATAAAGTCTACAAGAAAGACACAAAAACAACAACAAACACAATAAGCAACCTATAACAAGAACTACAATGGTACGACTAGTACTATGACAGATTCGGAAGGCATGATAATACTCCACCCCTAAACTTTCCTAGCACTCAAAATGAAAACTATATAATCCAAGAATTCATTTTTCTTGTGTAATTATCCGCTCGATAAGCAACCCTACTTCTACATCTACTATTATGTTCTTGATGACTTCACATGACAAAAATCAACATTACTATTCAAATAGTTAATTTTTTGCTGATTACATTACACATACTATTATGTCTCCTAATTTACTTTAGAAATCATAGCAATATTAGCATGAGTTAACCATGAAGACTAACACCACAAAAAAAGGGTAACTTCAGAATACAATATGTCGTTTTTGGGCTTAGCATGATTGCGGAACTTGTAAAAGATTTAATTTGCTCATTAACATACTTGGAATCAATTACCTTAATCTTTGAAGTTCATTTTACATAATATGTTTGTGATCATAGTACTTTAGAAAGAATTTCATTTCGTATGTATTAGACATCTCGAAATAACTTATAGGTTAATTCAACGATTCTACATCAATAAGGACTCGACTTTAAGATAAAAATATTCAAGTAAGGGACATACCAAACTCCTCAATCATCATGAATAGAGTATTTACAAGCCTGATAGAGCTTTGTTGTGATAGAGAGACCCCTGCATATCAAGCATTCTAATATAATTTGTAATCTGAACATAATTGACAAAGGTTTTTGATTAGCTTAAGTCTTTTGAAAGCAATAGAGTTAGACCTATGCATATAAATTTTGAACTCATTTATAGCTTTCCTCAATGAGGTACAAGCTAAGTTGAGCGGACTCTTCACTTTTGATGTCTTATCTGTGCCGGATTCTCCAAAAATACACTACTTATGGAGAATCCGTCATGCACCTGTTGACATTTTTTTAAGAGTCCGAGCAACATAGAGTGCAAGCATAACAAGAACTATTACCAAGATTGGGATAGTTCGCTTCTCTTGCGTAGTAGTGGGAATTTCATTTTTGTTCTTCTCCTGTGCTGAAAATGTGCTGAAAATATCATTCACAGTAGATGTGTGAGAAGGGTGATGGAGGATGGTTTTTGCTTTTAGCTGACAGTAGTTCTCCTATCATTACTAGACTACACAAAACGGAAGGATATTAGAGATAGATATACAATACTTCTAGTTGTTATCCTAGTTAGAGTCAATGTCTATTTATCCTTTACATGCCCCCTCAAGTTGAGCATGGGTGTGGGAAAACTGTCAACTTGCTTCTCAACATCTGATAGCGCGCTTTGCGTAGAGCTTTTGTGAGAACATCCGCTATCTGATCATGAGAGCTGATATACTTAATTACAAGAGCCTTGTCTCGGACCTTCTCATGAACAAAATGAAAATCTATTTCCATGTGCTTTGTGCGTGAGTGGAAGATCGGATTTGCAGTCAAATAGGTGGCACTAAGGTTGTCACACCAAAGAATAGATGTGGACGAAGCAAGGCAGCCAATCTCTTTAAGTATCATTTCTAGCCAAGTGAGCTCAGAGGCAGCACAGGCAAGTGCTCGATATTCTGATTCAGTACTTGAGCGAGACACAGCCTTCTGCTTTCTAGAGGCCCAAGAAACTAAA
The DNA here is from genome assembly GCA_022817965.1 of Solanum lycopersicoides. NCBI lineage: Eukaryota > Viridiplantae > Streptophyta > Magnoliopsida > Solanales > Solanaceae > Solanum > Solanum lycopersicoides. Next base: position 1,825,950 of record CM040621.1, read on the forward strand.
CGAGAACCAAGGTAGATGGCAAAACCAGTAGTGGACCTACAATCATCAAGAGAACCACCCCAATCAGCATCGCTATAACCATGTAAAGGCAGAGAGGATTGCCAAGTAAAGAAAAGACCATCGGAAGGAGTGGCCTTGATATATCGAAGTATTCGTTTCACTGCCATTCAGTGAGAATCCAGTGGTGAATGCATGAACTGTGATACCTGTTGGGTTATCCCACATCGGAAGTGGAAGGGGCTGGTGGTCAATTTATAAGTGTGAGGGAAAGCCTCAACCTTTGAGCTAGCTTTTGGGTTGAGAAGGCCCAAGATCACCCAACATTGGTATCAGAGCCCAGGTTGTCAACAAGTCTCAGCCCACCGGGAGAAACTGGGTTGTCGCTCTCTCCAGCCCAAGGCCCGATGTGTGAAGGGGGGGGATTGTTGGGTTATCCCACATCGGAAGTGGAAGGGGCTGATGGTCAATTTATAAGTGTGAGGGAAAGCCTCAACCTTTGAGCTAGCTTTTGGGTTGAGAAGGCCCAAGACCACCCAACAATACCTTGTTCATGGAGTAGGCTATATCAGGCCTGGTAAATGTTAAATACTGCAGAGCACCGACAATACTTCGAAATAGTGTCTGATCATGAAAAGGGTTGGCCATCAGATGAGGATAATTCTGCTTGAAGATGAAGCAGGAGTAGACACTGAGCTGCAAGAATCCATTTGGGCACGTTTAAGAAAATCAGATATGTATTTTTGCTGGCACAAAATGCGAGCCACGGGGTGTCCAGGTTTCTTCAATGCCCAAAAAATAAGAAAGTTTGCCCAGATCTTTGACAGCAAACCGTAATTGCAACTTAGCAACCAGATTTATTTCCCATCACCAAGATATCATCAACATAAATTAAGCAAAATAATTTAACACCACCAGAGTGCATAGAGAATAATGAACTATCTGCGTTAGAGCACTTGAAACCAAATGAGATTAGAGCATCAGTGAGGCATTTATTCCACATGTGAGGGGCCTGTTTAAGGCCATAAAGAGACCGTTTGAGTAAGCACACATGATCTGGTTGTGAAGGATCAACAAATCCCGGAGGTTGGGATATATATACAACTTCATCAAGGTGTCCGTGAAGAAAGGCATTTGAAATGTCCAATTGTGTAACTACCGGACAAGAAATAGCCTGCAGTGACAAAAGCAGTCGAATAGTGGCAGGTTTATCTACCGGGCTGAATGTGTCAATACAGTCAATGCCTAGTCTTTGATGATATCCCTTGGCTACAAGTCTCGCCTTATACCATTCTACCGATCCATCTGGCTTCATCTTTGTTTTGAAGACCCATTTGCGTCCAATCACATTATGAGACGAGGAGGGTGGAATTAGCTGCCAGGTTCCATTTTGTATGAGGGCATTGTATTCATCATGCATAGCTTTGCACCAATTCTTATCTTTTGCATCTTGCGAATAACAAGTTGGATCTAGGGAAACAAATTTCACAGCTGAAAGCTACAAGGATTGTTTGGTTTAAGAGAGCCTGTTTGTGCACGAGTAACCATTTTGTGGGGCTTCAAAGGTGTGGGATGCAGTGAAGAGTTAGAAGGTGAGTAATTAGACACTGAGGCCGAGCTCTGCGAGATAGCCACTCAAAGAAAGACCATCCGTAGTAGGTTGACCACTTGTGGGAAGAGCCTATTGCATTGAGTGAGCCCGGTCCATTGTATTAGAAACATTGGCAGAAGCTAGTTGGTTTGAGGACGATGGAGATGGTTGCGTAGGCGCATCTTGACACCTATTTGTGTGTACATTAGAATAAAGAGATGCTGCAACAGTAATTGGTATTGGCAATTGCATAGTAACAGGTGTACTATCAAAATTGGCCACAGAAGTGGGCACCACGACATCTCATACAACAAATGTAAAGGTATTTTCTTCAAAAACAACATGACGGAGAGACATGAAATTTAGACGTGAGGGGATCAAAACACTTATAACACTTATGAATCTTACTGTAACCAAGAAAAACACAAGATTTAGAGCGAGGAGATAACTTATCTTTTGCGTAAGGACGGAGCCATGGAAAACAAAGGCATCCAAAAATACGCAAACGAGAATAATTTGGATTTGTTTTGACTAAAATACTAAAAGGAGAGTAATTATTCAAAAGTGGAGTGGGCAATCTGTTGATTGTAAAAACAGCAGTGTCAAAAGCATTGGTCCAAAATTTTGGAGGAACATTGGCATAACTTAACAAGACACGACCAGTTTCAACTATATGTCTATGTTTCCTCTCTGCACAACCATTTTGTTCTGGAGTATAAGGGCATGATGAACGTTGAACAATGCCATTGTCTCACAAATAACTAGTTAATGCCTGAAATTAACCCCCCCCCCCAATCTGCTTGAAAGCATTTTATTGGGCGACCAAAGAATTATTCCACAATTGTACGAAATTGAATAATAATCGATAGAACTTCAAACTTAAGCTTAAGAAAGTAAATCCAAGTATATTTGCTAAACTGATCAAAGAAAATAACATAATAACGATAAACATCATTAGAAACAACTGGGGCAGGACCCCAACATCTGAACAAATTAAATCTAGAGGCCCTGTGGCCCTAAAACTAGACGCACTAAAGGGGAGTTTGTACCTCTTACTAAGAGCACATGTAGAGCATATGTTAGGAGATAAACTAGGGGACGATATAAAGACACTTGACGGCAAAGCTTTACGGACGGTAGGATAGGATGCATGGGCTAGTCGTGCATGCCAAACACCAAGGGATGCAACATATGAAGCAGGAGATGATGGTGATTTCAACACTGGAAGAGAGTATAAATCATCAGTTTTCGAACCTTTGTGAAGAATTGCCCTCGTTGCCAAATCCTTTACCAAAAAGAAGTTAGGAAAAAATTCAACCGAAATTTGATTAGATGTAGTAAAGGAACTAATATATAGTAAATTTTGAGTGGCAGTAGGAACATGTAGAATGTTATCTAGAGTAAATTTTCAATCAAAAATAGAAAGTGAGCCTTGACCTATGTGAGATATAGGTACTTTGGAACCATTACCTAAAGTTACTTCTTCAGGACCTTGGTATTCAGAATGGATGGCGAGATTGTCAAGTTCAGCTGTAAGATGATGTGTGGTGCCACAATCCATTAACCAGTTTTGCGTAGGTTGAGTTGAGGTGCTAGCTAGATTTGAAGAGGGTTGTCTAGAGACCCTATTACCACGATTGACTTTGGGTGACGGACAAACACGTGCAATATGTCCCTTTCCTTCACAATTATGACAAACAATCCCACACATATCAGAGTATAAAGACTGGACCCCAGATTGAGTTAACGGGGTATAATTCCGAAAGTCGCGATTATGAGAAGATTGTGTAAATTTGATTAGAAAAATGACCACGACATCTACCACTTCTACCTCTACCTCGACCATGTGTGGTGGGAACTGAGCTTTGAGTTACATTAAGGGATTTATCCCTTTTTAGTTGTCTTTCTTCATACAACAACATGCTGTATAAATCATCAAAGGTTACATCTTCATGGCGTGCTTCAAGTGCTCTGGTGAAAGGACGGTATGTAGGTTCAAGACATGCAAGAACAAATTCTACAAGATCTTCATTATTGACAGGATGTTGCAAAGCAGCCAACCTGTTTGCAATCCCTTTTGCCTTTTGGACATAAGTCTCAATGCTCGCATTGTCACGACTCCGAGTGTGTAGTTGTGCTTTGAGCTCACGGATTTGTGGTTTAGATCCAGATGCATAGGCCTTAACTAGTTTGTTCCATGCTGCACGGGCTGTTTCAGCGCCAACTAACTGTGGTAATACAATCTCGGATACTGAAGCAACAATCCAACTTAAAACAAGTTGATCTTCACGTACCCAATCTTTATACAGTGGATTCGATTGATTATCTCCTATTAACTGATCTGGAACAGGTTCAGTACCATCAATATGATGATTGAGACCACACCCAGTAATTATTGGAAGAAACTGTGTCTTCCATAGCAATAAGTTTGACTATGTGAGCTTTACGGGTAGTTGATCGATGAGCAAGGTTAGGTGTTGGGGAATAAGTTGCCATTGGGGTGGTTGAAGCAACAACTTGAGTGCTGGACATGTCTGGGGAGAAAGTGACGTCTACCATTACTGGATTCGCAAGGGCTGCTCAAGCTGTCGATGTTATTTTTGTTAAAGAGAAAAAAGAAAAGAAAAGTTAGAGGGTTGTTTAAACCACTAGGGCTCCGATACCACGATTAAAAAAACTTTTCTTCTATATATTATCATTGAAGACAAATCAATATTTATACGAGAGGTTCCTTTAGGAGCCATGTCTCCTATTATTACTAGAACACAAGGAGCTAGGTCTCCTATCGTTAGTAGACTACACAAAATGGAAGGATACTAGAGATAGATATACAATACCTTTAGTTGCTATCCTAGTTAGAGTCAATGCCCATTTATCCTTTACACAAACAAGGTCGTGGGAGGCTTTCTTAGTACAAAGAGGATTGGGCCTTGGACGAAGAATAGGTTCTAATAAAAACTCGATATATGAGTTTATTATGAAGAATAATCACAATTTGTCAAGGGTTCATACGACAATGCTGAAACATCATCTGGAGAAGATGTGTGAAAGGGGGGAAATTGTTATGATTGATGGAGACGGTTTTTGCTTCCTGGAGATAGCGAAAACTCTAATCCGAAGAGAAGGAAAGAGCAAGAGAAGGGGGAGTTTGTCAAATACACAAAAGAAGCAGCAGCAAAAGGAAAAAGAGGAGGATCCTCGACATGTGGTGCATTTGGAGCAACCAAAAATACAGGGTCATGGGAGGCTTGCTATGAACAAGGAAGAATGAGCCAAAAAAGGTGATGGTACAATTTCATCTTTGGCAACAAAGAAACCAATGCTGAAGTTGTACCATCACCTTTTTTGGCTCCTTCTTCCTTATTCATAGTAAGCCTTCCATGACCCTATATTTTTGGTTGCTCCAAATGCACCACATGTCGAGGATCCTCCTCTTTTTCCTTTTGCTGCTGCTTCTTTTGTGTATTTGACAAACTCCCCCTTCTCTTGCTCTTTCCTTCTCTTCAGATTAGAGTTTTCGCTGTCTCCAGGAAGCAAAAACCGTCTCCATCAATCATAACAATTTCCCCCCTTTCTCACATCTTCTCCAGATGATGTTTCAGCATTGTCGTATGAACCCTTGGCAAACTGTCATTATTCTTCATAATAAACTCATATATCGAGTCTTCATTAGAACCCCTTCTTCGTCCAATTCCTGCAACCTCTTTTCAATCATCTATAACAAAACAAAACATTCGAGTAGACTATAAACATTCTCGATTTACATAATTAATTAACAAAATTCATAAGAGTTAATCCCTCCTCAAAATTGAAATCTATAACCAAAGAACTCATTTGTATCCAATAATCAATCCTAATTTTTTTTCAAAAATTCGAAAAAAGATAAATGGGATTAGTTAAAACTTTCTACAATTAGTTAATTCTAAAAAAAGAAAACACAAACTTAAGTGAAAAAATGAATTAACCAACCATAAAGAGGATGATCAAGGGTAGTCTGTAGACCAGATATAAACCAATCAAGATGTTTATGAATTGAATTTTTGGGCCTCTGATAATGACGCATTTGGTTCACTGTAGGATATTTTGACAATTCCTTCTCTCAATTTGTCCATGACTTTCTCCAGATTATTCTTATTCTACAACAAGTTTGGGGTTACACAAGTTTGTTTTGGTGTGTTGACATATACATCATTTGCTGGTATTCCCTATTTATAGAATTTTTTTGGGTGGCTATGTTGTAAAATTTGAAGTTTTATGGTTTTGGGTGATGATTTTATTTTTAAAACATGATTTTATTTTGAGATAATTTATGAAGTGTCTTTTTTTTAAAATAAATATTTTTTAAAAATAAAATCATCTCCAAAACCATAAAAAAAATCAAGAATTTCACAACATAACCACCCAAAAAATTCTATAAATAGGGAATACCACCAAAATGATATATCTGTCAACAACCAAAACAAACTTGTGAAAACCCTAAGTTGATGTAGCTTAAGAAGAATTTGGAGAAAGCCATGGACAAATTGAGAGAAGGGATTGTGAAAATGTCCAATAGTGATCCCAATCCGCCATTATCAAAGACCCAAAATTCGATTCTTCAACAACGACACCTTGATCGTTTTATGTCTGGTCTTCAGACTATCCCCGATCATCCTTCTTACACTTGGGTAATTCATTTTTACACTAAAGTTTGTGTTTTTTTTATTAGAACTAATTAACTGATTTGTAGAAAGATTTAACTAATCCCATTTATTTTATTTTATTTTTGAATTTTCGAAAAACTTAGAGTTGATTATTGGATAAAAATGAGTCCTTTGGTTATAGATTTCATATTGAGGAGGAGTTAACTCTTTTGAATTTGGTTGATTAACTATGTAACTTAAGATTCTTGTGGCCAAGCCTTATGAAATTATAGTTTAATCCAATCCTTGCTTTTGTTATAGATGATTGAAAAGGTGTTGCAGGAACTAGATGAAGAAACGAGGTTCCAATGAAGACTCAATATCTAGTTTATCAAGAAAGAGTATGATAGTTTGTCAAGGGCTCATATGACCCTCTGCTAAAACATCATTCGTAGAAGATGTGTGAGGAGGGAGAAGTACTTATGATTGATGGAAAATGGTTTTAACTTTTATCTGTAAGCCAAAACTTGAATCCAAAGAGACACATAAAGAGAAAAAGAAGGGGAAATTCATCAATTACACAAAAGAAGGGCAACAAAAGGAAAAGAATCCTCGACATGAGGTGCATTTGGAGCAACCAATAAAACAGTGTCATGGGAGGGTTGCTAAGTACGAGGAAGCTATAATTTCAGCATTAGCAACAAAGGAACCAATAGATCAACATGAAAAGTCTTTCAAGGGCCAGGAAGACGGAGCTGACCCAGATACCACACTTATAAAGGACTTGAGATTATCTTAAAAGAAACAAAATGATTTAGGGACACTAAAGTGAGGATTGTAGTTCCTTGCGTTTTTCATTATGATTAATTGTTTGTATAATGTTTTACTTCATCCATTAATTCTTTTCCTATAAAAAATAGAATTAATTGTAGTTTATCATATGGGTTTGCTGGGAAAAAATATATTCTTGGATTATAGTTTCATTTTGAGTGCTTAGAAATGGATCATTCTTGATAATCCAAATATTCATTCTTCATTTCTCATCTTGTCTTCATAACTATCCCACATCATCATCCTTATATGGGTAACTCAATCTCTTCATATAATTTTTTTTAATCTTTAATTATGATAAATTATTGTAAGTGATTTGAATGGAATTTTACTTCATCCTTAATCTTATTTCGATAAAATTAAAGTTGATTGAGGAAATCATACATGCATCTTAGATACAACAATCAATGTAACCCCACAAGAGGGGTTTAGTGATGAAAAAATATAACACTAATTACCTCTAGCTTTGAGGGGTATAGAGACTATTTAGATAAACGCTCGTCTAAAAAAAATTAACCAACACATGAAAGTAAGAAAGAAAAAGAGACAACAAAATAAAAATGTATAAATAAGTGTAGCAATAAATATAAATGCACATTGGAGAAAAATAAACTACGTAATACTCAAATCAAGAAGCAGGACTACAATAACCTATCTACTAGCTTTCTATCTTAATCATCGATCATCATATCTCTTTATTTAAGGTCATATCCTTATTAGTTAACGTTGTATCATTTCCTGTCAAATCAACTCCCTTAATTCCTTATTAACGTACATATACCTCACCTAACTCCTATTACGTACAACCAACCTGTCATACATCCTCACAATTCCTATTCTCACGGAGGCTAGCCCCTTATGTAGTATAAGTTCATTCTTAATCATATCTCTCCTAGTATGCCTACATATCCATTTGAGCGTTTTCATTTCCATTGATTTCATCTGCCTCATACAATAGTTTTAGTCTAACCACCACAATATATAACTTATCTTTAAGCCTTAGTGACATATCCTTATCACATAGTATACTAGAGGTGAACCCACATTTTATTCACCTCATTCTAATACAGTGTGTAACATCATCTTCAATTAAACCGTCTCCTTCATTTATAGATTGAAGATATTTAAAATCTTGAGTATGACTAGTGCATCAATCTTCACTTTCATTTCCCCCTCATGAGTCATCATTGAACTTGCACTCCGTACAATCAATTCGATGCAATTCAATTCAAAACATCTAATAGAAACATCAAACAATAAAACCAGAATACTATAATAACTAGGCAAGAGCAATAAAATATCAAAGCAAGAACGATAGAACCTGGGTGTTATCGAGGGCCGTCCAGATGATAAGGAATGATCAGACGATATCAAAATCATCGAAGCTCATCAAGCAAGTGGATCGATGGAACTAGGTTACCCCAAAATTCATCATCATCCAAAAGGGTTTCATTTTACCATACATGTTGTTTCGCAGATGCAACACACATACATAGCGATAGAAGAGGAAAGAGATAGATCGAAAGAATTAAAGGGGCGATCTTAGATACTTGACTCCAACCAACAAGTAGAAGAAGAGGAGGGATAAGATAAAGATTGAGAGAGAGGGGGGGGGGAGGCGGGGGAGGGGGCAGAAAGGGAGAGAAATAAAGAGAAGGAGGCGTTATTAAATGAAATTCACTTTATTGTCGTATATTCTAATTTATTAATTAATTTCACTTTATTGCCGCATATTCTAATTTTAATGCCCTCATATATCTGTGTATGTAAATTCATTCATTATAAAGATATTAATAAATAATGATCATTCAAATTACGATATATATATATTGGGTAGACTAATATAAACCATGTTGTCGTATTAATTGCAATTCATTAATTATTTTTAGAGCCATGAAGAAAAATAATTTATGAAGAGATAATATATACAGTTGGCTGATTTGATAAGAATATTTATATCTAATAGTGGTATTGAATAGAATATCGAACAATAATCAAAAGCCCCGGCAACACCATTTTTGGGATGAATATAAGGGATTCTAGACGAGTTTTTTCACCAAATACACAATAATACACAATCCTAATATCAAAATTTGCACTAGTAGTGTACTCAGCTCCGACAACACCATAACCCAGTCGTAGATTTATCTTGGGCCATATGTCTTGATTTGGGCCAAGATTGTGTTCTCTTTTTAGGGTAAACAATAAAAATCCATTTGTTTATAACCTGGAAAAGGGCCAAAAATATATTTTTATCTTTTAAGCCTTTTTATCGCATAATATACTAGAGGTGAACCCTAATTTTACCCACCTTATTCCAATACGGTGTGTGATATCATCATCAATCAATCCATCACCTTAAATTATAGCCGAAAGATATTTAAAATCTTGAGTATGACTAGTGCATCAATCTTCACTTTCATTTCCACCTCACAAGTTATCAATGAACTTGCACTGCATTTACAATTAATTTAATTCAGAATATCTAATAGAAACATCAAACAATAAAACAAAAATACAAAAATAAATAGGCAACAGGAACAAAATATCAAAACAAGAACGATAGAACATGGTTGTGATCGAGGGTCGTCCAGATGATAAGGAATGATTAGAAGATGTCAAAATCATTGAAGTTCATCAAGCGGGTGGATCGAAGGAACTGGGTTATCCCAAAATTCAGCGTAAAATAGGCTTTCATTTTACCGTTCATGTTGCTTCACATATGCAGAACAAACACATACACAAAGCAATATAAGAGGAAAGAAATAGATCGAAAGAAGTAATGGGGCGATCTACGTTGCTTGAGTCCAACCAATAAGTAGAAGTAGATGAGGGATAGATATAAAGAGAGGGAGAAAGAGCGAGAGCGCTATATAGAGAGAGAGAGCAATAGATAAATAGATATATAAATAGATAAATAGAGAGAGAGAAGGGAGACAGGAAGAGGAATACAGAGAAGGAGCCCTTATTAATCGATATTCACTTTATTGTCGTATATTCTAATTTAATAGCCTCGTATCTCTACATATGTAAATTTATTCACTATTAAGATATAAATAAATAATAATCATTCAAATTACAATATATGTTATGGATAGATGGATATAGACCATGTTGTGGTATTAATAGAAATTTCTCAATTATTTTTAGAGTTATGAGAAGAGAAACAATCTATGAAGAGATAATATATGTCAGCCACCAGTTGGCTGATATGATAAGAATATTTATATGTAATAGTGGACTTTAATAGAATATTGACGTCAATGTATACAAAATATTTTAGGGTGAAAATCGTTTTCATCCCCCAACTTTTCTTTAAAAATCAAACTTGCCTCTCAACTTTGAACAATAATCAAACTCCCCGGCAACAACATCAGGGCTGAATATAAGGGACTCAGGATGGGTTTTTCACCAAATACACAATCCTAATACCAAAATTCGCACAAGTCCTGTACTCAGCCCCGACATCACCATAACCCACTTGCAGATTTATCTTGGGCCAGATATCTTGATTTGGGCCTAGACCGTGGTCTCTCTTTAGGGTAAACAACAAAAATCCGTTAGTTTGTATTACCTAATATATTACTTTTTTTCCCTTCAATTTTCATTATTATGAATTCTATCATAAATTGAACTTCAGATATATGTATCTATTGCGTTCAGATACATATTAGATATATGGATATCATTTAGTGTGTCTAATGAAGAAAGTATAACCGTTAATAAGAAAAACAGTATAAAGTCTACAAGAAATTAAAGACACAAAAACAACAACAAACACAATAAGTGACCTATGTCAAGAACTACAACGGTACAACCAGTACTATGACAAGTCCGTATTCATGATATTAGATATCTCGAACTAACTTATAGGATCAAATTCAACAATATCTACATCAATAACGACTCGACTTTAAGACAAACATATTCAAACTCCTCAATCATCTAGAGTATTTACAATCCTGATAGAACTTTGTTGTGAATTCTCTGTAGGAAGATCAGTAAAAATATCCTTTTGCACTTTCAGATATAAAACATATTCGTAGGTACTTTTAGACCATCTGTTAAAATAAGTTGTAGCCAAATGAGCCAAACATGTCATATTAAAGATATCAAACTACTCTGAGTTGTATAAAACTCTTACTCTCTTCCGAATAATACCTGAGGGTATTTTTATTGTTGTGTCAATTGTAGATGTCCCCCGTAAAACCTGCCTTCCAGCAGTTAAATGTACGTGATTTACCCTTGTGACTGTTTTCCATACTTTTATTTATCAGTCGTCTGTACATCTTTCTTCCTCGTCAACTTGCATTGTGATCGGAAACCATTCTGCATGATGTGTACGTCCCATTTAAAGAAGTGTCGGTTTCCTCTAGGATGTCATCTTTTTCTTTTGAAAACATCACAAGTACTCTGATCACCTTACCATTCGCAACTCATATATACAGCACATGCGAAATTCAAAGAGGGATTAATACAAGTACTCTACTCTCCAAAAGGGGCATTTATTCTTAATGTGAGATTTCCTGATTCAGATATGAATTCAATCGACCCCCAACAGATATCGAGTACCAAGTGAGAGAACAAAAAAAAAATAAAAAAAATGCAACGTCCTTGACCACACACCATTTTCAGCCATTATATCTATGATTATGTTTCATTGAAAAAGAAACAATGCTTAGATATTCAGTGCAAAGCTCGTGGCGAAATTCTCAAGCATCAGTATCAGACTAGACAAGTAAATATATCAACTACATATTTTGATACTGCAACATGTAGGCTCCTGAAATTAAAGATTGAGAACAAGAACAACGTATACATAACAAGGACAAGTTTAGTATACTGACAATCCAAAATGAAATTTTTACACTGTCGAGTCATTTAGAAGGTAACAAACTATACATAATCTATGTTCTTGAAATGGTATGCAGGAACTTACTGAACAGGCAAAAGTAGACTTCTTTAATTTTCCTATATATACACCATACAAGGATGAAGTTGAAAAGATTGTGCAAATGGAAGGTTCATTTGATGTTGATACCATAAAGTTTTTCGAAGTGAACTGATGACGTGAGAGGGACAATGAAGATGGTATTTGTTTCGATACTTATAGCAGTGGTAAACATATTGCACAGCATGTCGCCCGAGAGCCTTAGACCTTCTGAGGCCATAAACACTTAACTGGGATATCTGTGGAGACTCTTAAGATATAATATGAAGACTAGCCGCTAAAATTAAAAAAGATGTACGCAACAAGAAGACAGAGAATTAAAGGCGATGGTTCAGACTACAACATTTTGTAAATAGGCAAAGCCTGTAGAGAGTACACAAATTTTATTGTATAGAGCATATATAACTTACAGAAAAGAAAAGTAAAATCGACTAGTAATAATACTATAGCTTCTTTCTAATAACTAAACACTACTAGTTCGTATATAGAGAAATACAAACAACTAAGATGTATCTGCCAACACTTTACTATGCCTTCCAACACCTTCCTAGTCCTTGATCGTTTTGCTTCTTCTAGACAATCTCAAGTCCTTCAGAAGTACATCATCTGGATCAGCCTCGTCTTCCTGGCCCTTGAGAGCCCTCTCACGCTGATCATCTGTTGCCAATGCTGAAGTTGTACCATTTGTGGAAATAAATCTTGGCAGCAATTAATTTTGCAGCCATACTTGTTGAAATTACTAGCCACCAATGTGAAAATTGGTAGCCATCAATGTGAAAGTTGGTAGCCACATTTGTGGAAGTAGGTAATCAAAGTTTGGTATAAGTTTGGTATTAGTTTGGTAGAGTTAGGCAGCCAATTTTTGTTGAAATTGGCTATCACATTATGTCATTAATGATGTAAACAAGTGTTCAAAAAACTCTATAAATAGAGTAGTAATTGAACACTTGAAGACACACCAAAAATAGAGAAGCAATAGAGAGTAGAGAGAGTAATCCACAAACTACTTCTTAGTTTGTGAGAAAATAGTGTGCAAATAATATTATTGTGAGTTGTAAGAAATAAAAGAGTGTTGAGTAGTAGTCTTTTGACACTACCAAGTTTTTCATCAATATTATTGTATTACTTATTCGGGTATCATATTTACCCATTTTAATATTTGGTGTCGTTGTTACTCTCTTCCTATTGCTATTTAGTTTGGACATTATCCTGGGTGTGATTATTATTTTGTCCAACAACGTGGTATCAGAGCCATGACAAATAATAGTCCGTTGTCCTTTCAATACCCCCGTCTCACAAGAGAAAATTATGAAAAATGGTGTCTACGAATGAAAGCTATTCTTGGCTCTCAAGATGTTTGGGATATTGTAGACAAAGGGTATACAAAACCCGCAAATGAGGAAACTTTGCCCTCAAATGAAAAGGAGGTCTTGTTAAAGACAAGAAAGAAAGATCAACAGGCCCTCACTCTTATCCATCAATGTTTGGATGATGGCATGTTTGAGAAGGTGGATGATGCAACCACCTCAAAAGAGGCGTGGGAGATTTTACAAAATTCTCTCCAAGGAGTTGATAAAGTAAAGAAGATAAAACTTCAAACTCTAAGGGCTGAGTTTGAAGTTTTAAAAATGAAAGAATCTGAATCCATTTCGGATTTCTGCTCAAGATTGATGGCTGTTGTAAATCAGCTAAGAAGATACGGAGAGGAAGTAGATGATGTGCGTGTGGTAGAAAAGATCCTTCGTTCTTTAACACCTAAATTTGATTATGTGGTGTGTGCTATTGAGGAGTCTAAAGATCTAGACTCTATGACGGTAGAACAATTGGAAGGTTCTTTACTAGCCCATGAAGAGAAAATAAAAAGGAGAAAAGAAGAGCCACTAGAGCAATTCTTAAAACTCATGCATCCTTCAAAGGATTTGAAGGTGAGAAAAGTTACAAAGGAAATGGACAATGGCAGGCCGTGAGGTCGTGGAGGTCGTGGAAGAGGAAGAAGTTACACCAATTATTTCAACAATGAAGATAAAGGTCACCAGTCATTCAGAGGTCGTGGTCGTGGTCAACGAGGAGGCAGAGGACGTGGAGCCTATCAAGGTACAAATGAAATCAGGTATGACAAATCTAAAATTGAGTGTTATAACTGTCATAAAATGGGACATTACTCTTGGGAATGTCGTAGTAATGTTGAAGAGAAAGTTAATCTTGTTGACAACAAGAAAGATGAAGATGAGTCAACACTGTTATTAACACTCAAAGAAGAAGATAAAGATGATTGCAGCTCATGGTATCTTGACAATGGAGCAAGCAATCATATGTGTGGCCAGAAAGATAAATTTGTGGAGATAAAGAAGACCGTGAAAGGTAATGTGTCTTTTGGAGATACCTCAAAGATCCAAATTGAAGGGATAGGTACAATTCTGATATCCTGTAAAGATGGTGGTCATAAATTGATTACCAATGTTTATTATGTGCCAAAATTGAAAAGTAATATTTTGAGTTTGGGTCAACTTCTTGAAAAAGGATATGATATTCATATGAAAAATATGCATCTTTGGCTAAGAGATTCAAGTAACAACTTAATTGCTAAAGTTCATATGGCAAAGAATAGGTTGTTTCCTTTGAATCTTCAAACTATCGATGCAAAGTGTTTGAAGGCTAATGTGCAAGATGACTCATGGTGTTGGCATATGAGATTTGGGCACTTGAACTTTGAAGCGCTCAAATCAATGGGAGACAAGAACATGGTTGATGGGATACCGCCAATCAACCATCCAAATCAATTGTGTGAAGCTTGTCTTCTTGGAAAACATGCAAGGAGGAGTTTCCCAAAGGAGACTACATCAAGAACAAGTAAGCCACTCCAACTTGTTCACACCGATGTGTGTGGTCCAATCGATTCACCTTCTTTTGGTAAAAGAAAATATTTCTTGCTCTTTGTTGATGATTTCAGTAGAAAGACTTGGGTATACTTCTTGAAGCAAAAATCTGAAGTTTTTGTTGCCTTTAAAAATTTCAAAGCACTTGTAGAAAAAGAAAGTGGCTATGAAATAAAAGCATTAAGGTCTGATAGAGGAGGCGAATTCACTTCAAAAGAATTTAATGACTTTTGTCAATCTCATGGAATTCGTCGCCCTCTAACGGTACCTTACTCGCCACAACAAAATGGAGTTGCAGAAAGAAAGAATAGAACAATTCTTAATATGGCTAGATGTATGTTGAAAGCTAAACATCTACCAAAAGAATTTTGGGCCGAGGCTGTTTCTTGTGCAGTTTATTTGAGCAACAGGTCTCCAACAAAAAATGTACGAGATCAAACACCTCAAGAAGCATGGAGCGGAAGAAAGCCAAGTGTTAAGCACTTGAGAATCTTTGGGAGCATAGCCTATGCTCATGTTCCACATCAAGGGAGAGCTAAACTTGACGATCGGAGTGTCAAGTATGTGTTTGTTGGCTATGACGCAAGTTCAAAAGGCTACAAATTGTACAATCCAAGCAATAACAAGGTGGTGGTGAGTCGTGATGTTGAATTTGATGAAGAAGCATCATGGAATTGGGAGGCTCCAGAAGAAAAAACATATGATTTTCTTCCATACTTCGGAGATGAAGAAGAACAGGAGACAATGGCACAGGATGCAACCCCGCCTCCTTCACCAGCAAATATTGCATCTCCATCTTCTCAAGAGAGTTCAAGTGAAAGACCACATAGGATGAGGAACATTCAAGAACTCTATGATGACACAGAAGAAATTACTAATTTTGATTTTTTGTGTTGTCTTTTTGCTGATAGTGAACCAATGAATTTTGATGAAGCTGTTACTGACAAAAGGTGGAGAAAAGCCATGGAGGAAGAGATCCAATCAATAGAGAAGAACAACACTTGGGAGTTGACAACTCTTCCAAAGGACCATCGAGCAATTGGAGTCAAATGGGTATACAAGATGAAGAAAAATGCCCATGGAGAAGTAGAAAGATACAAGGCAAGACTTGTGGCTAAAGGCTACAAACAAAGGCATGGCATCGACTATGAAGAAGTTTATGCGCCTGTTGCCCGCATGGAGACAATCCGTCTATTGATCTCTTTAGCGGCGCAAATGAAGTGGAAGATCCATCAACTAGATGTCAAATCGGCATTCTTGAATGGATATCTTGAAGAAGAAGTCTATGTTGAGCAACCATTGGGTTTTGTGGTTAAAAATCATGAAGATAAGGTGTTGAGGTTGAAGAAAGCCTTATATGGGTTGAAGCAAGCTCCACGAGCTTGGAATAGTCGCATTGACAGATACTTTCAAGACAATGGGTTTACTCGTTGTCTCCATGAATATGCTCTTTATATTAAAGTTCATACTAATGGAGATATTCTGCTTGTTTGTCTTTATGTTGATGATCTCATTCTAACGGGTAACAACCCAGTTTTATTTGAAGCTTTCAAGAAAGCTATGTCCCTTGAGTTTGAGATGACGGACATAGGGCTCATGTCATATTACTTGGGCCTAGAAGTCAAGCAAATGGAGGAAGGCATCTTCATATCTCAAGAAAGCTATACAAAGGAGATTTTGAAGAAGTTCAACATGTTTGATTGCAACCCTGTGAACACCCCAATGGAAAGTGGAACAAAATTGTCAAAGTTTGACGATGGAGAAGAAGTGGATTCCACTTTGTTCAAAAGTCTCGTAGGAAGTCTGAGGTACTTGACATGTACGAGACCAGATATAGTCTTTGCAGTTGGAGTAGTAAGTCGATTCATGGAAGCTCCTACCTCCACTCACTTGAAGGTCGCTAAAAGAATTCTTCGCTACCTAAAAGGTACAATTGATCTTGGGCTATTTTATTCTTCTTCCGATAATTTTAATCTTGTGGGATATTGTGATAGTGATTATGCGGGAGATGTTGATGATAGAAAAAGCACATCTGGTTTTGTGTTTTTCTTGGGTGATTGTGTTATTTCTTGGAGTTCAAAGAAACAATCAATTGTTACTCTCTCGACTTGTGAAGCTGAATATGTGGCAGCGACATCATGTACATGTCATGCTATTTGGTTGAGACGTTATTGAAGGAACTCAATTTGTCACAAATTGAAGCCACAATGATTTGTGTTGATAACAAATCTGCGCAAGCACTAGCAAAGAATCCAGTGTATCATGATCGAAGCAAGCACATAGACACAAGGTATCACTTTATCCGAGAATGCATTACCAAGAAAGAGGTAGAGCTCAAGTATGTGAAATCTCATGATCAAGTGCGGATATTTTTACAAAGCCTCTCAAGTTTGAAGATTTTCAGAGATTGAGATCAAGCCTTGGAGTAAAGAAGAAAAATCAAAATTAAGGGAGAGATTAGTGAAAATAAATCTTGGAAGCAATTAATTTTGCAGTCATACTTGTTGAAATTACTAGCCACCAATGTGAAAATTGGTAGCCATCAATGTGAAAGTTGGTAGCCACATTTGTGGAAGTAGGTAATCAAAGTTTGGTATAAGTTTGGTATTAGTTTGGTAGAGTTAGGCAGCCAATTTTTGTTGAAATTGGCTATCACATTATGTCATTAATGATGTAAACAAGTGTTCAAAAAACTCTATAAATAGAGTAGTAATTGAACACTTGAAGACACACCAAAAAATAGAGAAGCAATAGAGAGTAGAGAGAGTAATCCACAAACTACTTCTTAGTTTGTGAGAAAATAGTGTGCAAATAATATTATTGTGAGTTGTAAGAAATAAAAGAGTGTTGAGTAGTAGTCTTTTGACACTACCAAGTTTTTCATCAATATTATTGTATTACTTATTCGGGTATCATATTTACCCATTTTAATATTTGGTGTCGTTGTTACTCTCTTCCTATTGCTATTTAGTTTGGACATTATCCTGGGTGTGATTATTATTTTGTCCAACACCATTACCTTTTTTGGTCTCGTCTACTTTGTTCTTAGCAGGCCTCCCTCGACCCTGTTTTTTTGGTTGCTCCAAATCCTCCTCTTTTTCCTTTTGGTGATGCTTCTTTTGTGTATTTGACGAACTCCCCCTTCTCTTGCCCTTTCCTTTTTTCTCTGGATTCAAGTTTTCGCTGTCACCAGCAGGAAGCGAAAACCGTCCTCCATCAATCATAACAATTTCCCCCCTTTCACACATCTTCTCCAGATGATGTTTCAGCATTGTCGTATGAGCCCTTGGCAAACTGTCATTATTTTTCATGATAAACTCAGATATCGAGTCTTCATTAGAACCTTCTTCTTCGTTCAATTCCTGCAACGCCTTTTCAATCATCTGTAACAAAACAAAATATTCTATTAGACTATCAACATTCGATATACATCATTAATTAACAAAATTCAGAAGAGTTAACCCCTCATCAAAATGAAATCTTTAACCAAAGAAATCATTTTTATCCAATAATCAACTCTAGTTTTATTCAAAAATTCGAAAAAGCAGATAAATCGGACTAGTTAAAACTTTCTACAAATCAATTAATTCTAACAAAAAAAAAACACAAACTTTAGTGAAAAAAATGAATTACCCAAGCGTAAGGAGGATGATCGGGGGTAGTCTGAAGACCAGACATAAAACGATCAACGTGCTGCCGAAGAATCGAATTCTGGGACTCTGATAATGGGGCATTTGGTTCACTGTTGGACATTTTCACAATTCCTTCTCTCAATTTGTCCATGGCTTTTCTCCAGATTCTTCTCTTCTTCAGCAACTTAGGATTTTTCACAATTTTTTTTTAGTGTGTTGACAGATACATAGTTTCTGGTAGTATTCTCTATTTATAGAAATATTTTGGGCGGTTATGTTAAGAAAATTTGAATTTTTTTTGTGGTTTTGGGGATGATTTTATTTTTTTAAATGAAGACATTCATTATTTGAAAAAAGAAATTTGTTTATTTGAAAAAGGACATTTCGTAATTTGAAAATCATTTATTCGAAAAAAAATAATCTTCGATTTCTCATTAAAACAACTGAAAATTTCTACAGAAAATGAAATAACATCAGTCATTGAATTTTTTTTTTTAAAAAAAAACCAGTCATTGATCTGTCAACTTGTTAAAATACTTGCGAAAATTCTAATGTGAAACAGATGTAACAAAAATATAGAAGAAGAAAAAGGAAAAAGCCATAATGAAATTGAGAGAAGGGATTGTGAAAATGTCCAATAGTGATCCCAATGCATCATTATCAGAGACCCAAAATTCAATTCTTCAACAACACCTTGATCATTTTATGTCTTATCCCCGATCATCCTCCTTACACTTGGGTAATTCATATTTTCACTAAAGTTTGTGTTTTATTTTTGGTTAGAATTAATTGATTTGTAGAAAGTTTTAACTAATCCAATTTATCTTTTTGTTCGGACTTTGAAAAAAAAATATAGTTGATTATTGAATAAAAGTGAGTTCTTTGGTTATCAATTTTATTTTGAGGAGGGTTAGCTCTTCTGAATTTGGTTGATTAACGATGTAACTTAAGATCCTTGTGGCCAGGCCTTGTGAGGTTATAGTCTAATCCAATCCTTTCTTTTGTTATAGATGATTGAAAAGGCGGTGTACGTAGGAATGAGATGAAGAAATGAGGTTCCAATGAAGACTCGATATCTAGTTTATCAAGAAAGAGTATGATAGTTTGTCAAGGGCTCATATGACCCTCTGCTAAAACATTATTCGCAGAATATGTGTAAGAAGAAGTACTTATCATTGATGAAGGATGGTTTTTGCTTTTAGCTGACATCGAAAAATTAAATCCTAAGAGAAAAGGAAAGAGAAAAAGAAGTGGGAATTCATCAACTACACAAAAGAAGGGCAACAAAAGGAAAAGGATCTTCGACATGAGGTGCATTTGGAGCAACCAATAAAACAGTGTCGCAGGAGGCTTGCTAAGTACAAGGAGGCTCTAATTTCGGCATTGGCAACAAAGGAACCAATAGATCAATGTCGTTAGAAGGCTCTCAAGGACTAGGAAGACGGGGTTGATCAAGATCACCACACTTATGAAGGACTTGAATTATCTTAGAAGAAACAAAACGATGAAGGGCTAGGAAGATATATGAAGGAACAGTAAAGTGAGGATTGTAGTTCCTTGTATTTTTTTATCATGATTAATTGTTGTAAGTGGTTTGTATAATGTTTTGCTTCATCCATTAATTCTTTTCCTATATAAAAAAATAGGATTAACTGTAGTCTATCATATGTGTTTGCTGGAAAAAAATAATCTTGGATTATTGTTTCATTTTGAGTGCTTAGAAATGGTCATTCTTGATAATCCAAAGTCTCATTCTTTATTTCTTATCTTATTTTTTAAAAATTAGGGTTGATTGAGGAAATCATAAATGCATCTTAGATACAACAATCAGTGTAACCCCACAAGTGGAGTTTAGTGATGACAAAATATAGCACTCATTACCTTTATCTTTGAGGGGTATAGAGGTTATTTTAGATAAACTCTCGTCTAAAAAAATGTAACCAACACATGAAAGTAAGAAAGAAAAAGAGACAACAAAATAAAAGTGTATAAATAAGTGTAGATATAAATACAACTGCACATTGGAGAAAAAAAATTACACAATACTTAAATCATGAAGCAGGACAACATTCAACCATCTACTAGCTTTCTACTTTTTCATCGACCATCATATCTCTTTATCTAAGGTCATGTCCTTAGTTAGTTAAAGTTGTATCAAGTTGTGTCAAATCAACTCCCTTATTTCCTTTTCAACCTACATATACCTCGCCTAACTCCTACTACGTACAATCAACGTGTCATACATCCTCACCCATACATCCTCACAATTCATATTCACATGGAGGCTAGCCCCTTGTGTACTACAACTTCATTCTTTATCATATCTCTCCCAGTATGTCTACATATCTGTTCGAGCATTTTCATTTCCACTACCTTCATCTGCCTCATACAATAGTTTTAGGCTAATTGTCACACTATATAACTTATCTTTAAGCCTTAGTAATATATTCTTATCGCATAGTATACTAGAGGTGAACCCTCATTTGTTCCACCTCATTCCAATAAGGTGTGTGACATCATCGTCAATCAAACCGTCTACATAAATTAAAGACTGAAGATATTTAAAATCTTGAGTATGACAAGTGCATCAATCTTCACGTTCAGTTCCACCTCACGAGTTATCATTGGAATTACACTCCGTACAATCAATTCGATGCAATTTAATTCAGAATATCTAATAGAAACATCAATCAATAAAACAAAAAACTAAAATAACTAGGCAAGGGTAATAAAATATCAAAACAAGAATGATAGAACTTGGGTGTAATCGAGGGTTGTCCATATGATAAAGGAATGATCAGAGAATGTTGAAATCATCGAAGTTCATCAAGCGGGTGGATTGGAGGAACTAGGTCACCCCAAAATTCAACGTCAAAAAGGGTTTCATTTCACCGTTCATGTTGCTTCGCAGATGCAAAACACACACATACACAAAGTGATAGAAGAGGAAAGCGTATAGATCGAAAGAAGTAAAGGGGCGATCTACGATATTTGACTCTAACCAACAAGTAGAAGAAGTGGAGGGATAATATATATATAGAGAGAGATGGGATGATAGAGAGATAAAGAGAGAGGGGGGGGGGTGATAGAGAGAAATAAAGAGAAGAAGGAGCCCTTATTAAGTGAAATTCACTTTATTGTCGTATATTCGAATTTTTTAATAAAATTCACTTTATTGCCGTACATTTTAATTTTAATTCCCTCTGTGTATGTGTATGTAAATTCATTCATTTTAAAGATATTAATAAAT